>CAJNIZ010002191.1:12811-24051 GCA_905231905.1 Symbiodinium pilosum | reverse complement strand
GGCAAATAGGGGGGGTGTGGGTAACCATATCAGCTTACACGTTTGTGTATAGAAGGGTAGAGTTTCGGTTTCGGGGTATGCAGGCTTTGGAGTCTCAGGTGGTTGTAAAGTGTCTGTTCGGGGACAGCAGGCTGAGGTACTCATGTGGTGTGTAGCGCGCACTAATCAAAGAAGTCATTTACAGGACAAGTAGTAAGATCAACTATGAGGTCGCTGTTCATTGTGGGATTACAGCCTGAGTCCATGATGATTGTTTGCATTGGCTGACTTTGGAGTTTCCCTTACCGGCGGCCATTCCACGGCGTTCTTTTTCAGCATTCCTGCTATACGTGTGAGGATGCGTCTCATTAAGCCCAAGCCCTAAGCCCCAATCCAATTCCAAGTTCCAGAACTCTCAATATGCCCCAAGCCCTGAAGCCCTAAACCCCAAAACCCTAGACTGTACATCTGTCGTCATGCAGAACAATGTTTGGAAAAGACGTCAGTTGCATGATGTCAAACATGTTGAAGGCAACATGCTTTCCTGATGTTGTGGGACCTCGTGAGCGGGTGGGTATTTTCCTATGCTTTACACAAATGCTCATGGAAAGAATGCTTGGACTCAAGATGCTGAGCCCTAAACCCTCACCCGGCATCCCGAACAGGTAATTCCCAAAAAATATCGGCCTTTTTGGGTGTTGCTTTACAAGAGCTATAGCATTTTGGCAGATACATACATGAATCTTGAGCCCCATGTGCACATCTGCTACATCTGCCAGGTGCTTTTTGAGGAGGTTTTGAAGCTATTGCAGCCGGATACGGATTCTGTCGGACTTCAGCTGCTCGGTGAAACGCTTATGAGGATTCAAAGCTTCCGAATCAGGTTTGGGTCCTGGAAAGAGTTTTCGATAGCTGGAGCATTAGATGCTGTGGGATCTTCTCAGCATGTCCTATATTTTTCTCATAAGCCCAAGCATATGCGAGAATGCCTGTGCAGAGGGCTCTGAGGCTCCAGGCCATACACCTTAAACCACAGGTTGTGTGCCCTAAATCCGAATTAAACCGGGGGCCACAGGCTGGGTTTTGCTTGTGGTTGTGCGGAGTTTCTTGGGTTCAAGCAGGGCAAGCTAATCGTACGTGCCCTAAGACTATCACATTGAAGTACTTAGGTTTTTGATTGGTTCCGTGTGTGGGGTTAAGAAGGTAATTGTTTGGGTGTTCAGGAAATATCTTGCCGAGATCTTCGAACCAGTTTTCAGATACTGGAGAAGCCCGAAGAATCAGAAAGGTCATTCCATCGCAACCGATAAACAGTCATAGTATAACCCTAGCCCACAACCAAAGCCATGTTCTCATTAAGTTCTACCCTGAACTCTCCTCAGACCTGCGACACAGCCTGTTCGGCATCATCGTTCTCTGAAATGACAGCCATAAGCGAAATACCTTTAGGGGCTTCCTTGTTGACGTTCTAACACTTGAGTGTTCTTGTAATCCAGGGGACGAAAGCCAACACCGAAAGAAGACAGGCCTGTCAAATCAAGGCCCTAGACGAGGGGGGAGGCTTCTTGCTCAACTCAAGTTCTCACTTTTCTCCGCCTGAGGCTTGTTGGGTAGCCAGGAAACTAGCCAGAGATGCTACCGTAAATTGTTTAAGGTTTTTGGGGCTGGGGCTTTGGCAGCTTAGGGTTGAGGCAGCTTTTAATCCCGGGGGTCATGGGCTTGCATCACTGCGGTCAAAAAGAAAGTGAGTATAGTTGTAACGCACATATAACCTTTCTTGGGGTACTTTTTACCCGACTTAGAGCTGCCCCATTTGAAGTAGAATCCCAAGCCAGGTGCAAGGCTTCAAGATTCACTCGGGCTCTTGTCGCCCCAAAACCTACCCCCCGAACTAACATGGCAAACCGCCGTTCAACAGGACAGTAGTCGTTAAAGGATCCTTGGTGGGTTCCATGTGAGCTCGGAGCTGGTGCTTGAGGGAGAGTGGCGGAGTGGACCCCTACATAATTAATGCCGGAATAACGGTCCCTAGACTCCCCACACACACACACACACTGGAGACTAAGGAGCGTGCAGAAGGTGTTCAACAACTCGTCCTATCGGCACATCAAGTGCACGCAGATGGTGCGGCAGACCTCGTAGAGCCTGGACCCTTTCTTAGAACAGCTTTTCCGGGAAAGGTATTTACAGTGATGGTGTTTGCTTTGTTCATGTTGCAGCTATGTTGGAAATAAACTCCACGCCCCTAAATCCTAGACCTCGGTACCAGGAGCAGCTCAGGTGCTCATAGTTGCAGACCAGAACGCCCTGAGGGTCGCCATGCGGGCGCTCATCTATTACCCTGAGGGTCGCCATGCGGGGGCTCATCTACAAAACAGGATTAAGGGTATGGAGGGTTCAAGGGTTAAAAGGTATCTTGATATTTGAGGAGCACCGAAACATTGACAAAAAAAGATCAAGGACACGCCTTGACTTTTGGTTCTAGCAGGAGTAAAGACGAGAGGCATCCAAGCCGACAGACACAGCTACATCCTCACTTGTGCCCGCTTCTTGCCGGTTGTTGGCAGGGATGAAGGAATGAAAAATGGAATTGCGATATTGGTGAGCTAGGGTGTTCATTAGGGCCCAAAAGGCCAACCCCCGACCCCTAATGCAGAGCCGTACCAATGTCATTATCCTTCCAATATCGGCTCAAATTTGCTCAGTCAACGCAGATCCAGATTAGAGCTCGTTCTGCCAGAACACTAGAAAAGGGAGAACACATACTTTTTTGCATGCCAGCAACATGTGATCCAGCTTACTTGTGTGTTTCAACAAGTTCTTGAGGCAACCTGCAGACAAGGTTTCCATGTGGCCTCACTTCCGCGGCGTTTGCAGGTTCTGTATAGACAGTTCTCAAGATCGCTAACGTGAGAAATTGACAGACCGGGGTCCTCTTCATCTAATTTTGTTATTTGCTGGGCCAGGTGTCATTTACTTGGTGCTCAGTAGGACAAGAGGAATTGGATCCATAGCTGGTGCTAGCCCATGCACACCTTCCCTCCTAAGCAGCAGGGAGCCATTTGCGTCCGCACTTTGCCAGACAATACAGAGCTCAAGGCATTGAAGATTCAGAGCTAGAGGTTTACCTCCGCGAAATCTCGCAGCACCTGCAATCCGCAACTCATGTCAGTACCTAGCTATGGTGTATGTAATGGATGACGCAAGGCTGCCTGCATCTAAAATGGGATTTGTTTGTTTACACGTCTTGGACTTATGTTCTTCCCTACTCCAATTGCTGGCCCTTCTGCTGACATGTTCAAGAGCACTACTCGTTCCTGTTTGGATATTACTGCTGTTAAATGATTTTGAAGAACTTCTTTCGAGATTGACATCTGGCAGCCCCACCACAATGAGACCATAAGAAGGATCCTTAAATGAGCGCTCATGTTTTCGAGCGGCCAGCGCCGGCAGCCGAAATGTTCTTCAGCAACAGCATGGCCCGGGAGGGCAACGTGCAGATGACCAGGGACCAGGTTAGACCCTGAACTGGGCCTACATCCGACGGGATATGATTTTTTGCTTGTTTTGGGGCCCTAGGTGGAGAAGAAGAATTTGGCGTGCAGAATGGCGTGCTAGCGTTTGGAGTTCAGAATTCAGCTGCAGCGTTTCAGCCGT
This sequence comes from Symbiodinium pilosum, assembly GCA_905231905.1. NCBI lineage: Eukaryota > Dinophyceae > Suessiales > Symbiodiniaceae > Symbiodinium > Symbiodinium pilosum. Next base: position 20,415 of record CAJNIZ010002191.1, on the reverse strand, counting down.
AGAGTCGCAGGTTGTAGTAGAAACTCGATGCACAATCGACTGTTTCGAAGCTACGACGGTCTTCCTGTTGGCTATCAGCTTCGCCGGTAGCATTGGATGTGTGCTTGGAACTTCTTTGGGCCTACTACGTTGGAGGCTGTTGCACATGTTGACAAGACTAGTTGCTGGATGTAAAGATTGCAAGGTGAAATGACCGCTAATCCTTAAATGTAAGCCCTAATGGCGCCATTCACAACACCCATTTCTCCAAAAAAAGACACAAAATGCAGATTTCGAGACTTTACTGTACGAAGAAAGAGGACGTAGGAAGCGTGTTGCGAGATTAAAGAAACATGAGAAATGGCATTAAGCACCCTAAAGCCAATACTCCCTACATCCACCCATCAGTAGTATAGCTCATGCCCGTATAGGGAATCTTGTCCCCTGTACCAGGCCCAACTAGTTTGGATAGAGTATTGGAAATATTTGGTGAGTCTCAATATGAAACTGGAAACCCTTGGTGCTCCGATGCCCTAATCCCAAAAACACACTCGACCACAAATCACATTATGCGACCTTTTCAAGACAGGGCCCCAAAAAATGCCCCCAAAACGAAAAGCCATCCTCGCTCCTAAGCCTTTCAACGAAGGACCAGCCCCCATTTTCAACCCCTTTCATGGATGCTAAAGCCTCACCTTTGAACCCCGAATCTTTGAGCCCAAGATCCGTAAATGTCCCGACCTGCACGCTTGCAGCGCGCTTTGTTGAACTTGTGCGTCATACACTTGAGGTTTAGAGTTCAAGGGCTGATCTCCAAAGACTAAGCTGGAAAACGATCCTTGTCTCGGTCTTTTCCCTGGGCCCTTTACACGCTGCGCGGTTTTGCCAGGCAATGGGTAAGGAGATCCCTGCCGAAAGCCAGGTAGTTTAAAGATGCATACACGTTTCGTCCTTGACAATGAGTTGGCGCTTACGGTTCGAGGGCCTTTCATCATGATCAATCCACAAGCTTCAACAAGAAAACACAGTAATCAGCATTGCTAGCCGCAGGAGGGGTACAGCGTGCTGAAGATGTGTCCACACTACATCATTTCTAGATTGCTCATGAGCTCTACAGCAATTGGAAGGTTCGCTGCTACTTGGGCCAAGGTCCAGTGTAGTGTAGGCTCCAGAAGGTAGCTAGCTTGAACTTCCATTGCCAAGAGACTTGGTTTGTGCAAAGGTATATGTGTGTTAGTTAACTATATAGGAACTGAGGCCAGAACTAGGTGCCCATGGTTTTACTTTAGACATAGAGAAAAATGTGATGAGGAGCTCCTGACAAGTTGCTGTGCTACCTTGCCTTCCCCCGCTTCAAACTTCAGTCTGCTTTGGGGTGTAATGCTTGAGGCGTACGATTTCTCAACTCGAGGGTAAAGACTCTTTCTGCAGTGCCTTTATGGAGATAGTGCTACATGCTGAGTAGGGAAACTATACAGAGTGATGTCCCCACAGCCTGCACTGTCCTCGTATTTGGCATTGCCATCCCAGCATCCAACAACTTCTGACAGTGCATTTTTAAGGGGATGGTTTTGGGGTGATAACATTGAACCCTCAGGATCTTCGGCATTTTGAAATCCTTGGTGTATCCTTTTTGAGCAACAATTGAGTTTGGAGACTTTGGGTGATGCCATTGCAACTGTCAATTATTGTCTGTTATCAAGTTTTTTACGGGCACATCACTGTGGTGCATGTTCTAGGCTTGCAGTCCGAAACCATTGTAAGCTTTGGCAAGCTTTGGGATTGAAGTGCAGAATTGAGACCTAGTTTTCCGAATTTCATGACATGGTCCCATCGATTCACTTTGGTTCGAACACAGGAAGACAACTCTAACTACAACTTTAGGGAATGGTTGAACTGTTTTGCAAGCTTTTCCAGTAGTGGTCCGACAAGTTTATGGCTATTGCTGCTTCAAAACCGGGGAAGCAAGATACCACTTGCCAAGTTTCACGCGATGATGGGAAGTGAGTCAGCAGTACTGATGCGGTGTTCTTTAGCCTGGATGGCTGGAAACCTTTGTGATAAACCAGAAAGCTTCACGTACGAAAACAGTTCCGGAAGACTTTAGGCCTGAATCCGCAAGCCCACAGAAGTAGTGATTTGCAACTTAACTCTACAGAATCCCTCGCAATCCTCTTGCAGTTGCCATATATACCAGGGTCCCTGAGGGACCGAGATTTTGCGAAACGGCCATACAATCTCCGAAACATCCTCCAATCCAGCTTTTCCTTAGAACGAGCGTCAGATCCGTTTTGGTGAATGCTTACTTCCCTTCTAGGACCACTAGTCATGGGTTCTCCTAGCCACTTCACACATAAGCAGATTTCACTGATCCTAATATATCTCATCAAGGGAGAAACTTAGTCGGGATGGGGGGGTGGTTAGGAAACCCATACCCATGAAGCATTTGAACAGTACAGCGCTTAGCGCTTTGCTCAACTTTAGGTGCTGCGGTGGAATTTCACAGCATGCGCCTGGCTATTTTGCCCAGGGCTGTGCGATGCTTGGGGTTTAAGATTTTGAACACGGATTCTTGAGCACCCTAGCTATACACATTTGGTTATGTCACCTTGGAACGCTCGGATAGAGTGCACCCGAAAAGGCAGCCTGTCTATGGGCACTTTGAGGCAGGTTTGGACCAAACGGCGACTGATGCCCTGAGCAACGCAAGTGACCTGTCACGTCAAAGGGCACGTTCTTGTCCGCGGCACGCATCCCGTCGTAGACGGGAGCCTTTACTCGTAGCTCAGGCCTGTGAAAAAGCGTGGGTTTGTGGTGCCTGGGTCTTTCAACGCTTAGGGTTTTTAAGCTGTTGGACTTTTTAGAGCCACTCTCAAAGCTATCGCCCCTTGCGCTTAACCCATGCTGTTGGAATGGGCCCGTACAGGGATCTTGATTCTCGGAGGGCGGCGCAACCCCGGATTTGAGCGTGCAGCTGTGTAGTAAGGGGTTTGCACATCTCCGCTGGCATAATACTTATCATCAATACTATTGTCATTCATCTTATCTTGTACATATTACTGTTGCTCTTTCTTATGACCAGTACTAGTAGTATCATTATTACCATGATAATTCTAATGACTATCTCAAATTTTGTTATCATGCTAATTGTACTGCTATATCATTATTATGAGGCTTCGTTGTGGAGACCCTACCTTTTGGGACTCTGAGCCCAACAGTCAAGCAAGAAGAGCATGGCGGGTTGGGCAACATAAAATTCCCTGCATCCACCCAGAAAATCTGTTGGACCCTATAGGGCTTAGGGTTTATGTAGCAAGCCGCTAGATCCCTCAAGAGCAATCCGGGGCTCCCATATCAGGAGAGCATGTGGGACTGAAGGGAGGTCTAGAGAGTTCAAAGAAATTACGTAGTTTTTGGGTTTCCCTTAAGGATGCCCTGAACCTGCCAATACCCTTCAAAGCCCATGGCCTTGAAGCCCAACATCCACCATAGACAAGCCTGAGCAAAGATGAACTCCAAGCCATCAGCAGTAAACACTTGCCACAAAACAGTTGATCAACATATGAGGATTTCCGAAAATTAGGTGCCTTTCCTTGGAATCCTTTAGGGAAGGATGAAAGGTTTTTTGGGCCGCTCGGGTGTATATTGAGTTCCTCCTGTTTCTGGAAAGGTACAATCTTGAGGCATGGCATTTATTAACGTTTCTGGGAAGTGCATCGAAGCTTGCTTAGGGGCTTTGCTCACTTTAGGTCATAGTATTGGCTGCTTGTTTTGGGGAACAGCCACCCACAGTAAACCATTACAAGTAGATGCGATGCGAGCTCTGCGAGGAGCCAATATGAAGCGCTGAACCCTGCAAAGCCATGTGGAGATTTTCAAACAGAAGTCCGCTGTGTACACCCCAAAAACCTATCACCCACGAACGGGCACCCGCAAACCCTTTACCGTAATTGTTGTAAACGCGGATTTGCACGAGGCAATCGAGTCTATGGAGGGAGTAGAGGAATTCGTGCCGCGGGTGACTCAGCTAGGGTTCAGGGTTCAAGCTTCGGTGTCAGGTTTCAGGTACAACATCGGAGTTTCTCAAGATTTCCTTCCAAAATCCTCAATCAGGACTTTCGTGATTCAATTGCAACCCCATGCATGCATAGATCTTAGATACATACATATTTGCGGACGTACCCACCTAACGCTTTTGCAAATGCATGAGACCAAAATGCATTAGCTTCGGCTTCGATCATTCCTTCTTCAATGGTGTTTTCAGTACTGTATATCCTTGGTTTTTCTTGGGGTACGTCTTTTCGCGAAATCCGCAGATTCTTGGTCCGTTTCGAGGGCAAATCCGACCGAAATAGGCTCTTACAGATCAATGAGGCATTAGTTGGGTGTCGAGATCTTCTTGCCCTGGGAGTTGGACTTGAACCCTCACAAAGCAGATCAGCAATGAATGCCACTCCTAACAAGACGGCAGCATGACTCAACCCTCGACCTTGGACAAACATAATCAGCAACGTCGCCGCCAAGAGAGCAGCATGGCTGTGCGATTCTCAATAGGATCCCCAGAGAGATCTGATAGAGACCTCCATAAAACCCTCATTATCTTCCGTAAAGACCCTTTACTTTGATAAACTCCACAGCATGCCTTGGTGCAATCACAATAGTCACCAATAACCTGCTCAACGCACAAAGCCTCATTTCTGGACTCCAGACCCTAAATCCCAAACCTACTACGTCTCATACCCCAGCCCCTATGAGACACGTCCGAGGCCACGAATACCAACAATTTTCATCCATGCCGCATGGATCTCGGTTGGCAGACTCGTGCTAGCGGTTTTGTTTTCTGGCAGGCCCCTGCAGCCATCCCTTGAAGGTGGCGTGAAATCAAAGCATGGCATGCCAGGGATACACGAATATGGAACTGGTAATCTGAGCAGCCGAAAGATGTTGAACAGATGAGCAGGGTCAACCTACACGTACTATTGCACACTCGCGTAAGAGTGCACCTCTTAAGTTGACTAGGTCTAGTGACTAGGTTGACGTTTCAAAGCAAGAGGAGCTCAAGATTGCATGGGCTAAAGGTGCATAGTGGGGAATGACTTAGCGGATCCTTAAAGCAGTCCCTGGATTATCCTCTGTAATGGTGCCTGCAACACGCTCATTCCATAGTAAGCACCGGGGAGTAGAATGCTGCATGCCTAGTCTGCCAAAAAACAGCAAAACTGGGATTCCATGTAGCCCGCCTGGGGTGCCCGATGCAGTAGAAGTGAGAGAACACCAAAGATGAGAAAAACAGAAAAGGCACCTCTTGAGACACCCATTCCCGTCCAAGGAACAAGGGAAAGCTTTGCAGGACTCTCAGAAACTGTGGTCTCCGCCAAGCTTAGGGTCTATGGCCTACAACTGATGGAGAAAGTTTGGGGTTCAGAGGGGAGCAGGGGAAGCTGTAGGGGGGATGAAGGATGTTCACTAGTTTGAGTCAAGACCTTGGGTTCAGGGATCTCCAGTACGTAAAAATGACATGAGACAATTAGGATCATCTAGGCTCAGGGCTTAGCATCACAAAGCTACTTGAGTCATATCTTCTTCGAGGCAATCAGGTAGCAAGTTTTCAGCAATGGCAAGGCCTACATGTCTAGGGCTAGGGATATTCTCCCGCTGCACTGCTTATACAAGAACATAGACAAAAATGTACCCCCAGAACCTCATTCTAAGAGTTCCTCCCTAGTACCACGTTGTGCTTTGCTAGGAAAATGCTCTGCCCCTCAACAATTAAGACCCTGGACCTTGTCACGAATGCAGGCGTAGCCCGCTTTGAAAGAGAAAGATTCGCGGCAAAACCATGGGATTAGGCTTAAGGGTTCAGGGTCGGGGGTGGGCGATGCAAGACCTGTCCTGACAGCAGGGCAGTCATCAAAGCGGCTTCGAGCTCCGAGCCCTTGCATTTAGGGTCCTTAACATTTTTGGGAAGGAGCCCTTAGGTGTTGATAGTCAATCTTGCATTTCTAAAGCAAGCTTGTCGTGGTTTACATAGCCTTAACCTCGCTTAATTTGGATAAGGAAAGGGGATGATGGGGTGCCCCAGAGGATGTTCACTCAGCCCACACCAACCCATCCGTGTCAACCAACCATGCGGATCAAAAAAAGTTCAGGAATTCTTTTAGGAAACGAGGTGCAAGGAGCATGATCTCCACCTAATTCCCATTTCCCCTACATTCGTACCAACTTCAGTCGAACCTAGACATTCTACTTACCCCACTTAAGCACTGCTGAGCCAACCGACCTTAAAGGTCACGCTATCTGAAGAGCCGCGTGCACGTCTCCAAAGTGGGGCATGACGGCGCTGCCCTCACCTAGGTCTCAAGGTCCAGTTTGCTCCATGCTGCTGCCGTTGCGGGATGGTTGAGAGTTGAACGCCGCAAAGTCGTGTGTGTGTGTGTGTGTGCACAGTTCAGGTTTTGGGGTTTACAGCTGGCAAAAATATCCCCGCACGCTGGGGTAGCCAAGTTGTTTACCAGTCACCCCATCATGTGACTCCCAGCGTTTCACCCTAGAAGACACATGCCGCAAGGTGCGGGGTGGGACTTGGCTCTATACTTGATTTCAAAGTCGGAACCCCTGCCATGGGGCTCTTCTACTCTGACGTATTACTCACGCTATCCCCAAAGCAAGGTACGAATTTTCAAGCCATGGTCTCAATCCCTGGGCCTGGCGAGTCTTTGGACTTGATGGAAGCTCTCCGTTGCATAGTTATTTGCTTATTCGCTTGTACTACACAGTTTGACGATCCTATAGCCTATATAGCCCCACATGCAAAGCCCTGCACACCCCCAACCCTCATCGATACTTGCTAGGACTTCTAGACACCCTCAACCCCCAATGTTCTTGACAGCTAAGGTCTAGAGGTTACTCGGCCGATCCAGTCCACGGTTGTCTTCCACTGCAACGAGGCGTTGCTCGCTGGAAGGGCTTGAGTTTCGGGTTGCGGGTTGGGGATTCAAACTGCAAACCCGAGAGTCCCGAACCCTACTACCCGAAGCTGAGCCCCGTGAACCATTGACCCCGAACCTTGCCCCCACTCCCTTTTTAACCGCCTTGGGCGCTCTCGCTCTCAACCCTTTGGCGACGCCAACGCCAAATCTGCGTAGTAGCGCCTAGCACTGAGGACCAGCCCCGACTCCCTACAGCCTCAAATCTGCCAGGACTTCCAAACTCGGAAGTCAATGTGTCAGAGCGGGGATGCTGTGGATGCGGCTTGGCAAGTTCACTGTGGGAAGCGAGGGGGAGTTTGGGGGTTGTCGTGGTTCATTACTGCTACTATTACTACTACTACTNNACTACTACTACTACTACTAGGTCATGGCGCTTTATTTTGCCGCGGGTTATCGCATTTGAGCGGCCCCAAAAACACTGGCAGGCGTGGCACTCGTAATTTTAAGGGTCTAAAAATGGCCCGCGGAACTACTTCGTTTTGGACGATTTTTTTTCAGGGTTTAGGGTTAGGGTGCTTGGGGTTGCTATTTTCTCTTAAGTGGAGGCTTCAGGCTTTTAAAGGGACCCACCCAAGTTGTCTACTTGTCCCATCGTTGGTATACGGGATACAGGAGCCTCGGCCAAGCTTACACATT
>CAJNIZ010002190.1:11967-26865 GCA_905231905.1 Symbiodinium pilosum | reverse complement strand
AGTTTAGGGTTTAGGGTATAGTCTCACTTAAGTAGATAGAATATGGGGTATATGGGGATCTTATTATAATATACCCAAAGCCATATTCTATCTACTTACGGGGGACTATAAACTCAGCACCTCCAAAGCATTCGTACATAATTCAGACTTAGGCACGGAACCCTCCGCCCAGTCCCAAAATGATTTATGTGAATTTATGTGTGCCTATCGTCTACACTCTGAGCATTCCCCCTAATAACCCCCCACGATGCTCCTCCATATAATCCCCTCCAAAGAGTTCAGACTCTAGCTCATGTTGGTTGGGGTTTTGAGGATTTAGGGTTTAGGGCTTGGGGATTGGAGTTCAGAGTGTCGGGTTATGGGTTTAGGGATTTGGGTTCAGGGCTAAATCCTAAGCCCTCAACCCCTGCCCTACCCTTTTCAAGCTGCTACATTGCCCCAGTGTTTAGGCACTAAGGCAAATAAGCACTAAATGTAGCCGCTGCCAATGACAAGGACTAAAGCAGTGTGGGTTTGTAGATGCCCACACGAAGACCAATGGCTACTGGCTAGCAACAGGGATGATGAGCGTTAGAAAACCAACTACTGACAAATTAAGTGCCTCGAGGGCCTCGAGTAACCTTAGACCCCAAAAAGTAAAGATATCGAAATACTCGGTACAACACCCTTTCTCCAGGTATACAGGTACTCTAGGTAAACATGTCAATAACTCGCTGACACCATGAAGACGAGCCGCACCATCACCATCACCAGCGTCGCATCAAATTGTCAACGTCATACCAACTGTCATCCATACTGCTCTTGTCAGCATCATGTGAGCTGTAGACGAAACTCCAAGTATCCCCCTTAATGGCCCCAATAAGGTTCCCTATATACTACTCGCCTGTACAACCCCCTTTAAGGAGTTTCCAGACCCAAAACCCTAAACCCTAGATGATCCACTACAAAACCCACCCTTTAAGGAGTTTCTAGACCCTAAACCCTATATGACCCCATTAAGGAGTTCAGACTATAGCTCATTGAGGTACCATAGACCATACCTATATAAGGAATATGGAACCATAATATTGATAATTATCCCTAAGCCCTAAACCCTAGACCCTACCAATATTGGTAAGTATTTAGGCCCCTATAATATCCCCGAAGGGTCCAAAGTACCTATATGGTACAAAGTATGGTTTCCGTAGTAGCAATTTCTCTTATGGTTTGGGTAAGTATACCCCATAGGGGTACTTAGGACGCTTTGGGATCTTTTTACAACTGCACAGGAGGATCCCAGGATCTTCCGAAGCGCTGTTTCACTCCAACCCTCGGCATACGCGGGACTTTGCCCTACCTGGTTAGCAGGGAATAAGGGAATATAGTTCACATAAAAATCCCTATAGGGTATAGGGTTTTGGGTACAATCCTCTTTATAATCTGTATATAGAATATTCCCTTGTACCATCCTAACCCCAGGGAGCTTAAGCATTCGCAACCTGCGCTTCCCCTAGGCATCGAGCTGTCCAAATGCCCAGGAAGGCCAGGGTTTCGGATTGAGGGTTAGGGGTGCAGGGGGTTTAGGATTGAGCGTTTTTGTTCATGCAGATCCTATAAGGTTCAGGTCGGGAGTTTGGCGAGAGTCTTGTATCGACTTGCTCCTTTGCTTTTGCCTCATGCAATTCGCACTTATATGGGCCATAGGCTAAACTCCCTGTATCCCCTTAGTAACCCCTATAGTAGTCCCCTTTAAGGAGTTTAGACTATAGCTTTGATAGGGTTTAGGGTTTGGGGTTTAGGGTTTAGGGTTCAGGTTGGGAGTCTTGAGCAGGTTTTGTGCGAGTTGTTTTGTCTTGCTTTGGCCTTATTCAAATTTGCCTTTACATGGGCTTCAGGGTTCAGGGCTTAGGGTTCTAGGGGGACCTGGTGAAGGTTTTCCATCTGTCCAAACTCCTTTTTGCCGGCCTAGGGTTTGAGGTAAACAAGTGTGTCAACAGCCAGGGATAATATTACAGGGTTATACAGGCCTTCAGGACTAATGGAGCATTAAATGTACAAGAAAATGAAAAATTAAATGGAACATGAAAACTTAAATGGAACCTTGGTTTAAAGAGGTTCCAGGAAGGAATGTAGGAGCCTGAAGACTCATCAACATCATCTTGAGGTGTAATTGAGGCACCCCATACCATACTTAACCACCGGTAATCTGCGGCCATTAGTGAGTAGGTATGTACCTGGTAGTTTCCATAAGGGGAGGAACCCAATGTCGGCCCCAGAATACAATAAACCTTAGTAAAGGAAGCCCCTAAGCCCTAAACCAGTGGAACCAAAAGCCCCACAAGTTGGGGACTTGGACCCCTTCAGCTCCTAGGGCTAATCATGTCATGCCTAAGACTCAGGGTCCCAAACGTTCATCGAAAGTTCTTGTTGAAGTAATTAGGGCGTAGGGCTGTTTTGGTAAGGGATGAAAAAGAGACGACGCAAACCCTAAACCCTAAACCCTGAATAGTAGCTTCCATTTTCTTTTCCATTATTCCTATATAACTCCAACATACTATAGTAGCTTTCATTTTCTTTTCCACTATCCCCACAAATCCCTGGGTTAGGCTTAACCAAAGCTACTAGCCTGAAACGGTGAAATCTCGCCGTTGTTGAATGCGCATCCAGACCTACCACTATGGGCTATTAGACCCTAAAATTCCCTATTAGGACCCTATTAAGGGTAGATTAAGGCACCCTCAAGGTCTAAACCCTAAACCCTAAACCCCAAACCCTAAAAAGGGTAGATTAAGGCACCCTAAAGGTCTAATAGCCCATAGTGGTACCTCCTAAGGTACCAGCACCTGAAAGCTTACCTGCAAGCCGGCTAACAGCTCATGAGAAACCCCCATCTAATCAGTAGGTTTAGGGTTTAGGGTTTAGGGTAGGGTTATAGGATGTTATAGGGTTTAGGGTTTAGGTATAACCCATAAAGACCCTAAACCCAAAACTGTACATACTTGGGGACACAGCTAGTCCCCGAAGCATTCCTCAACTACGCGCCCGCGCATCCACCTCCCGGATTTCGCGCCTTGGCTTTTTTGGGGGGGAACCCTTGGGGTGTGGGGTTTAGGGTTTAGGGTTTAGGGTCTAGGGCTGAAGGTTCGGATTTAGGGCTGAGAGTTAGGGCACAGAGGCATATAACAGGAACATACCGGGGTATATAGGGGTATTTACGGGTATATCGTGTATGTAGGGATATGTGAAGACATAAGGGACATACTGCGGCAGGACGAAAGTTCGTCGTGTTATTGCATCCTTGCCAAGTTCCTGCTGAAAAAACCCTGACCCCGCAGACTCCTCCACCAAGTCCTCCGTCCGGAACAATTGAAGTCTTGAAAAATTATTCCAGGGGATTAATTCCTTCACTAGCCAGGCCAGTGAAAACGCACTTTCCTGTACTCCGCGTCCTCCGCAACATGCAAGTAGGCAAATGCGACGAAACTTTATTCCTGGTGATGCTCTTGGAAAGGAGTGTAACACCAAAAAACTTGTTGCCTAGCCCCCAGAGCTGCAATTTGCTGGACCAAAACTTGTTGCCTAGTCCCCAGAGCTGCAGTTTGCTGAGCCAGAAAATTCACGCTGCGGCAGGATGAAAGTTCGTCGCACTATTGCATGTTTGCCAAGTTCCTGCTGAAAAAACCCTGACCCCGCAGACTCCTCCACCAAGTCCTCCGTCCGGAACAATTGAAGTCTTGAAAAATTATTCCAGGGGATTATTTCCTTCGCTAGCCAGGCCAGTGAAAACGCACTTTCCTGTACTCCACGTCCTCTGCAACATGCAAGTGGGCAAATGCGACGAACCTTTATTCCTGGTGATGCTCTTGGAAAGGAGTGTAACACCAAAAAACTTGTTGCCTAGCCCCCAGAGCGGCAATTTTGCTGGGCCAGAAAATTCACGCTGTATAGGGCTTAAAGTATAGAAAACCTAAACCCTAAAGATTTTTAAAGTTGGGGGGGGGTGGGGGTAGGTGTTTGCAATTAAAGGCCTAGGCATTTGAAGACTACGGATCAGAATTTCAGGCTTCTTGCTCAGGCGGTTTAGGGTGAAGGATTCAGGGTTCATTTACTGGTACTTAGTAGGGAGTAAGGGAATATAATCCGAAAACAATCCCTACAATCCCTATTTGGGTGGTTGTCAAAATTATGGTCCATTCTTGAATCCCTATTATAATACGGCACCTAATATTTAGGGTACCCAACAAGGGACCATAATTTTGACAACAACCACCCATATAACATATTCCCGTGTTCCCTACTAAGCCACAGTAAGTTTAAGGCCAGGGCTTAATGGAAGCCGAAAACCCATTGGGTCACTCCCACTTCTCGATCAGCAACCTAGACCCTGACTTTACCCAAACCAGCTTAAGGTTTCGGGTTTAGACAGCTAATACGGAATATCTAGGGCTTGATAAGGCCCCTTATTACACCCTAAGCCCTAAGCCCTAAACTTGCTCAACATCCACAGCCTTGAACCATCCTTGACCTTGAGCTCTAATCCCTGAACAAACATTTCGGATTGTACTAAGAGGCTTAAGGGTTCAGGACACAGAAGTAGGGCAAGGGCCAAAGCCCTCTCCTCATACGTAACAGCACTATTCTAGCAGACATCTCGGGCAGGCTTGAAGGTTTAGGGGGTGGCAAGTTTACGCTAAACCCTGAGCCCCAACCTCTGCACCCTAAATCCGACGGGGAAGGGGGGGCGGGGGCGCACAGAAGGGTACTACCATTTCTGGGGCATCCCTCTCGGGGGGCTATAGGAGGTTGAAGGCTAAGGGTTTGGGGTTTAGGATTTAGGGCTTGTGGGTTTGGGGGCTAGGGTCTAGGGTCCCAAACTGGACAGCAAATATAGACACATGCTAATATTGCCAAGGAACCCTCTATACACTCACCGAAAACCAATAATGAAATCATACCTCACATCAGGCCTAGAGATTATGGTTAGGAATGCAAGCTCCTCAAGTTGTTTTGACGAATGTGTAGTCCCCCTTAAGTAGATAGACAACACCTAGACCTTGTAGTAGCTTCCATGTTCTTAACAATCCTAAACCAGGTTTAGGGTTGGGGCTTAGGCCTCAAGAACCTAGATCTTTGCAAAGCAAATGAAATACAGCATACAGGGGGATATAAAGGTTAGGCGACGCAGTGGCCTAAATAATCACCTATTACCACTAGCATGTCTAGATCTGTTTGAGCTACTTTACACCAGACCTTTACAAAGAACCTAGGATTCCACCGTCACAATTGTTCAGGCTTCTACGCTACACAAACCCTACGCGCCCATGTAAACCCAGCTTCCCTCCATTTTTCATTGTCTTTTCCATTTGTTTTTTGGAGACCCCTAAACCCTCACCCTAAACACTATAATCTCACAATCCCAGCACCCCTTCTCTGACCCTATAACTCCTATCCCCATCAACCCCTATATGTGCTATAGTCTAAACTCCTTAAATAGGGGTTATCTCGGGGATTATAAAGGGAACTACTATACGGGTTAGTAACGGTGATACTAGGAGTTTAGACTACAGCTCATACAATCAAGCTTCCATGTTGCCCTCTGTTTATCTTGTTCGTTTGGTTCCCCACGTATCCCTGTAAAACCCCGTCGTGTTCCCGAAATCCCTCATAGGACCACAGAATTGGTGATGCTTCAGCATGTTGGACCCTCGGGGTAATACGAAACAGGTCCAGTTATGACACGCCGTATAATATGCTCTTTCGGAGCCTATGTCCATAACAGCAATATACCTGGACTCTCTAGGGTAAATCTTGGACCCTGAACACCGCTAAAAACCCCTTGCATTGTGCTCTTACAGTAGGCCTTTTGCGCCTTTGGCTGTTAAAGGACGTCCCCCGAACCCTAAACCCTAAACCCCTGAACCCCTAAACCCCTAGACCCTAATTAATTCCTAGACCCTAAATCCTAAATCCCTAAACCCTAGATGAAGACGTGATGTCTGAATGTTGGGAATGAGTGGTCTGGAGCTCAGAACTTGCAGCTTGACTTTTAAGGATTTCAGGGTTTAGGGTTTAGGGGTCTAGGGTTTCGGGTTTAGGATTCAGGGTTAAGTGTTTCAGGCTTTAGGGTTTTTTGCTTTTAAAGATTCTGGGGTTGCGGCCAGGTTTTATGCAAACATACGTCTTCTTGCAGCAAACATGTGTCTTCTTGCATTGCGCAGGATTATCACCCGCAGGAAAAACCCAAGAAAGCCTCCTTAGTAGAATTCAGTACATAGCTTGATACCCCAGAGCCTACGTTCTAAGCCCTGAACCCTAGACCACAAGCCCTAAGCCCTACCTAGAGGCTTAGGGTTCACGGTTCAAAGCCCTAAACCCTAAACCCTAAACTATATCCACCATGTTGCGCCATTCCCAATGTTTGGGGTGCTAGGTATCTGCGGGGAGACTCTACTTAGCCGTTCCTGGACTTTACGGCGCCCACTGATTTAGGGTTTAGGGTTTTAAGCTTCGACAGTTCAGGGTTTTAAGGTTCCAGGGTTTAGGGCTATGCCCTCTAATTGTTTAAGGTTCCGCAAGATTTACTTCACGTTGCGTGCCTGGTTTTCCAGTGTACTCCCTACAATTGCTTGTTGCGTAGGTCAAAGCTTTCGAAGGCACTATGGTTCTTGGGTTGCTGTTCAGGAACTTAAATGAGGTTACCATAAGATGGGCACATTATAAATGATGGGGTTTCCTGATTACTGCGACTTATTTCAAGTTCCACATTCCTGTGGCTCTCTCTTTAATGTATATACCCCGACCCTCCCCCACCTCCCTAACAATAGGGCCTCCAGAAAATCAAAAATAGGCGTCTAAAAACGACAGGTCTGGATTAGTTAGGGGCCCAAAACCGAAACACTTCATTAAAGAGAGTGGTAAAACAATGAGCCGAAACTGCTTAAGCGGCGGCCAAAGCTCATTAAGTCCCTTGGCAAGAGTGAGTGCAATATTGACAGCAACTCAGGCTAACATGCCGAGATGCCTAGCGCAGCTAGGGCAGTAGGCGCAACATCCATGAGACTCACGCTGACTGAGGCCTGCAGGGCCAGGGGCTTAGGGTTTAGGACTTTGGGCTTAGGGTTACTCACGCAAACTGAGGCCTATAGCGCTGTGGAGAATCGAATATGGAAAAATGCGAACAACATCAACTGGAATTATCTGGTTAGCGGGTTGCGGGACCTACGGTCTTAGGGTGGTAGAGATCCACGACTTTTCGGGTTCAGAATTGAGGGTACCAAAACAATACATGGGTAGTAGTTTCGAGTATCCGTAACTTTTTAAAATTACGGTCCCCTTTCTCCGGAAGCCCATTTCAGCACCAAAGGCTCCTAAATGCCAGGGCCATCTTTGCCCCAAACGTATCATGCAACCCGAAAGACCTGAAGCCTGAATCTACGCCCCAACAACCTGCACCCACACCCTCACACCCTACACCTCTAAGCCCCTAAAAGCCCTAAACCTTCTTGGCTTTCAACGGCTTCTTGATCTTCACTGCTCAACTCATCATCACCAGAGTCAGACCAATCATCGTCTCCCTCCTCCGACTCTCCTTCCTCCGCCCATTCTCCGTCTGCCTCCCATTCCTCGTTCTCCCACTCTTCGTGCTCATTCTCGGTAGTAGCCATGGCAAGAAACCGGGGCGTCTTTGTCGGGGGGGTGGTATTGCAGAGGCCTCTTTCATTAGAATGGGGTGTACGAGGGTATTGCAAAACGTATGGATCCTGAGTCTCTGACACTTAGCCACCGTCACCCTTCTGTTATGCTGTAGATCTCCACTACTGATGATACTTTAGTATACGATAGTACCAGAATTCCCCAAGGTTTAGGGTACTTAGGGTTATGCAGGATTGTTAGCTGTTAGTATCCAGCCTAAGCCCTAAACCCTATCCGCCGTAGGAACAAGGCAGCATGGGCACCGAGCAGCTGATGGCAGCAGCTGTCGTAACTTGCCATACCAAACTGAAGGACTTGTGTTCTCACAAACTACCAGTAAACCCTTGATAATGGGCTTAGGGTTTAGGGTTTCACGTCTAGGTTCGCCAGTAACCCATAGATAGTCAGGTACCCTTTTCCTAACGTTCACAATTTTGTGCTTTAAGAGGAGACCCCAAAATGAACACGGTAAAAAAGGTACGCCTGGGGTACGAAGCTGCTAACTGATCGACCAGCGTAAGGCTGACGATTGGATGCTCGGATCTGTTAGGTAACAGGCAGATCATGGCCACCGGTCAAGACTCCTAAGCCCTAAGCCTAGACCCTTAACACGAAGTTCCCTAGTTCACAGGACCATCCGGCCCAGGATAGATTGAATTCACAGCTTTGTAGCCGCCTGAACCCAACTAAGGCCAGCACAGGCTACCTTATACACTCCCGGAAACTAACATGGAAACCCAAAAAGGGCCCGATAAAGACTACAGTCCTTCTAAAAGGGGACTATATGGGTTTCCATGTTAGTTTGGGGGAGTGTAATCTCCTTTGATGGCTTGCCATGCTACTAGTGGAAGCAAGCTTGAAGTAATCCTTTCATCTTTGCCTCCTCCCCCCCTGCTTTTCTGCACACTGAGCCCGTCCAGTCACCACCGACAACCCCAAACCCTAAACTGTCTAAGCCCTGCAATTAAAAAAAATGCCCGCAAACACAGAATCTTGAGATCTCACCACTAAAGCTCTAGACTCTAAAGCCCAACCCAAAAATCATGTCTTGCCGTGAAGGAACTTGAAATATGTCGGGTTTAGGTTTTAGGTTTAAATGACCATATTGTGGTCTACGGTATATAATACATAATAGGGTTTCCTTGTTATAGTAGCGTAATTCAAGTTCCTTAACAGCAAGCCAGAATCCTACTGGGGTTTCCACTGAAATCATAACCCAGCTAAAACAGTTATACCCCATCTAGAACCATGTAAGGGGGTGTAGTGTGCTTGTAGTAACGCCAAGATTCCGCGTTTTTACGACCCCTATTACATAACATGCTTTATAACCCCAGTAGTAGAAACTCTATGACCCCATATTTCCCTGAACCTCCAAGTAATCCCCTCCCTCTGAAAGTAAAACCACCCCTCACCCCAATAATCAAATGTCCCCAATTTCGAACAGTATATCACAAGGAGAACATAACCCTCAACCGCCTCGCAAAGCACTTTGCTCCGGGATACCCCAGGGCCACGAGCCAGAAATGGAACGAAGAGCTCTACCTTCAAAGGTAAGGTAGGGTTCAACGCAGGGTCAAATGGAAAAGCACATGAATAATTGGATGGAAAGTGGGGTTATATGGCAGTTTCCCAAACAGGGTGACCCCATTTAGACACCAAAATACAACAAGCCTAATTACTATACTATAAGGACCACCAAAATGGTACTTCTAGTTTTGGGAAACCCTTAGCCCTACACCCTGAATATCCCTATATAGCCACATCGAATTATACATATATCTCCCCTATCAACCCCTTTAAGCCAATAGAGGTCTATAGCATTTCGCCTAGGTTAGATTTATTTGCTTCTGGCAAGGGCACTTAATCCTGGGGTCTTTGTATACTTCAGGGTTTACCCTAAACCCTAAACCCTAAACCCTTAGGGTTTATATAAGGGCTTAGGGATTAGGTCTTGTAAGGGTTTAGGGTTTATGGTTTCAAACAACTCTGTGGGCCGATTTTTCAGGGCCCATAGTTTCGGTCCTTGGCCCCACCCCTTCGCAGTCTAAAACTGGGGTCATATTAAGGCATATTGCGAGTGTTCTCCAACTTTTACTGAGTGGGGGCAGGATCCAACCCAAAACCCTCAGTTCAAGCCCAGGAAACAGGTCAGGGCCGGGTCATGGTCCTTAGATCAGAGCGGCGCGCTTGGAGCGAAGGTTTTGGGTTTATACATAGGGTTTTGGGTTTATAGGGCTGAAGGTCTAGGGAGTAAGGCTTATACGATTTAACATTTACGGGCTTTACACCCCTAAACCCTAAACCCTTAGAAGGTGTAGGGACTAGGGTTTGCAGGGTCTCGGCATTCAGCTTAGGGTTTTGGGTTTGAGGGCTTTAGAGTTTCCCTCGGAGTGACTTGCGGGATTTAGAGGTGGGCAGAGACGTTCTAGGGTTTAGGGTTTAGGGTTCGGGGTGTAGGGTTTAGGCTTCAGGGCATAGGGGTGCCCAGGATACCCTAAACTTTAGGGATTAGGTTTCGGGCCCAACCCTAAACGCTAAAGCCCTAGACCCTAAACCCGAAAGCCCTAAACCCTAAAGCCCTAAACCCTAAACTGTGGGGTGTAGGGTGTAGGGTGGGGCTGTAGGTGGCATCTTCATCCATCCTGTAGAGGAGGGTCTCATTTTGTGGTCAGCCAAAACTGGATCCTGAGTACTCATAATCATGAAGGTTTAGGGTTCAGGGTTTAAGGCAAGGAACCCTGTAAATTTACAAAGCCTACTTCTTATATCCCTAATCTTTCTCATCCGGTTCATTCTCCCAGTCTCCATTTCGCTATCCATGTCCTTTTCCGTTTGAATCTCCATTCCTGGGGGTAACATCCCAAAACCCTGAACCTCTAATTCCATGTATATGCTACCAGAAAACCTTACTTCACGCGGATAGGGGGATTCTCAAACGGCTGGGCCTTTTACCACCCCCAGGGACCTATGACCCTTTGGTATGGCCCAGTCATGCGGGGTCTCTTCACCTGGTCTCTTTACCTCTACAGCGAATATATATATATATATACATACACAGTTGTTTATATATATATATATGTATATGTATATGTATATGCACACGCAGAATATGTATCCTTGAGGGCCCTGAGAATCCACCTGCTACCGCTAAGGACCCATCTTAATATTACAGGCCCACGCTTCTAACCTTCAAAGGCATAGGGTTTAGGTTTTAAGGGTGAATACAGGGAGTGAACTGCATCCCCTTTGGGAGATTCTGCCGGGAAGCTCCCACGCATATTTCTACCCGAACCCTGAACCCCAAACCCTGAACCCTGAACAATGTATCTCTGCCTGCGTGAAGCCACCGTGGTCCGTGTCCAAACCTCTCCACACGCTCACTTGAAGGCTTCCAGGTCGCCCGGAACCAAGAATAATTGGGTTTTAGGGTTTAGGGTTTGTTATAAATAACAATTCTTACACCCTAATCCCCAAACCCTAAAGCCTATTTGGGCTAGAAGTACCACGTCCCTGAACCTCGAAGTGGAGTTCAGGTAGCAAGGTTTCAAGTTTAAACACAAACAGGGTTCGTGGTTTTGGGTCTAGGATTTAGGGTTTGGGGCTTAGGGTCACAGCCGAAGACCTGTACCAGAACGGCTGAGGTTGTGAAAGGCAGGCCTGAACAATTAACAGTATCTTTTTGATCTCTACTTGAGCTATCCTACTCCATAATTCCATACGGAATCTTCCACCATGATCTTGGTAGTGATTTCGGCCCTTATAGTATTGCTTCCTCTGCTCGTTTCCAAGAAACAGATGACCCTTAACACTAAACCCTTAACCCCCTAAGCCCTAAACCCCCTAAGCCCTAAGCCCTAAACCCTAAACCCCTAAGCCGTAAACTCTAAACCCCTAAAACCCTAACCTCCCTGAGCCCTAAGCCTTGCGAATTAGGATGTTTGGGGCTTCAGGGTTTGAAGCTCCAACAGCGCGACAAGGATTCAACAAGCCTAAGCCCACAGGGTTTAGGGGGTTTAAGGTTTAGGGTTTAGGGGCGCTCTTGGAATTGAGGGGCCCTCTGGGGTAACTACAGTACAACCCCAGTATCTAGTATATACCTACTTATGACTTATAACA
This sequence comes from Symbiodinium pilosum, assembly GCA_905231905.1. NCBI lineage: Eukaryota > Dinophyceae > Suessiales > Symbiodiniaceae > Symbiodinium > Symbiodinium pilosum. Next base: position 15,078 of record CAJNIZ010002190.1, on the reverse strand, counting down.
CATGTTCTGAGCATATTGCAGGACTTCGGCACTGGGAGAACTTAGTGCTTTCGGGGTCTTATAATTCGTTTATAGGTACAGTACCCTTGAACCTCCATGTTGGGTTTACGCCCAGCCCAGCATTGGTCGTTGGACTTGCGGGGACTCTTGGGGTAACCCTAGATGCTACATCCATAAGCCCCGACCCTCCTAAACCCCAAACCCTACCCCCCTAAACCCTAAACCCTAAACGCATTCCAATGAAGATTCTTACAGAAATCCGCGACCTCAAGCTCCGTGCAATCAGATTGTAAGCCGCGAATCACATATGTGCTACTCCTAAACTCCTTATATAGACTAGGGGTATATGAGGAATGATATAGAGTTTAGGGTTAGGGTCTAAATCTCATTAAAGGGGTGTATATAGGGAATTCTGGACTACTACATGGGGTTATAAAGTAGGAGTTTAGACAATGGCTCACATGAAGTCTCGGCATCCCAAGAATGGTTTTGAGTTCAGATTATTCCTGGATGCAGCTTGCTGTAGGGGCTGGGAGAGGTTTGCTTTCATATGGCTTTGGTTTAGGGTTTAGGGTTTAGGGTTGAGGGTTTAGGGTTTACCCTAAGGCTCTGAGGACTCAAAATATAAGGCTTTTGGGCCCAAAGACCATACTATACAAGGCTTTTGGGCTATTTTGACCCTATGCCCCATGTGCCGCTCTTTCATTTTCCAAGGCGCCGGAGTGCCTGCAAGGGTCCAAGGACCCAGGGCTTTAGGGCCCAAATACCATTAATGTTATAGTCTTTGGGCCCTAAAACCCTATTATTTATAGCAATTTGGGTCCTGAAACCCTATTATTTGGGCCCTAAAACCCTATTCTTGGGGTCCTTGGACCCTTAGGGCTGGTTCCTTCTTTCAGCTGCGCCACACGTGTTTAGGGTTTAGGGTTTGGGGCTTGGGGTTTAGGGTTTAGGATCATTGGAGCAGGAGTGTCAATAATGATAGAGGTGGAGGTTGGATCGGCCATTAAACCTCAGTAGGCCCTAAACCCACCCTAAACCTTAACCCTCCCACTATGGGCTATTAGACCTTAAGGCTACCTTAATCTACCCTTAATAGGGTCCTTATAGGGAATTTTAGGGTCTAATAGCCCATAGTGGTCCTTCAATATACCCTCATGAAGTAGGGGCCGAGTCGAGAATTACAGGGTCTCGCAGCCCACCTTGACGCGCCTTCTCCTAATTGAGCAGTATGATTGAGCTTGGCTGCATCTAGGTTTAGTTAGGGTTTAGGGTTTAGTTCCTCATGCAGAGTAAGATTGCATAGTCGGTTTGGGTGTAGTATTGTATAACATGATTTTTAGTGCACCTGCAGCTCCTTACCTCAAACCCTATACACCCTAAACCTCAAATTCCTAAGCCCTATAAGCCCTAAACCCTTTATATCCAGAAAGGTTGCCATAGACCTGGGTCCCAAGCACATCATAGGATTTTTGGGATTTATATTGTTGGGTCTAGGGGCTTAGGGGTTCAGGGACTCAGGCTTTAAGCCTTCAGGGCATAACGGTGCCCTATGATACCCATACCCATGTATAACCCCCTTTACGGAGCGTAGACCGTATATTAAAGCAACCGAAAAAGGCCTTATGGGGATAGTGACGTCCCATTTCAAGCCCCTTATGATTAACCGACCCTCAACAGCTCGGAATTTTCCCCCCAAGAGAATCATGCCTAGGTCCTTTTCTGCTCCTTACACCACGCAGTGCATCAAACTTCATTCGATTGCAATACGGCTCAGCGTTAGGGCTTAGGGCTTGCTTGGAGATTCAGGGTTAAGGCATTACTTGGCAGTTCAGGGTAATTACAACCTATTTACTGCCCATGTTCTTGCTACTGTACCCTAGTATGATCCTCAACCCTTAACCTTATACAGCCCCAACCCTAAACCCCAAATCCTAAACCCTAAACCCGATACCCTAAACCCCTACATAAACCCTAAGGGTCCAAGGACCCCCCCCAAAAAAAGGGTTTAGGGCCCAAATACTGTAATATTATTGGTATTTGGGCCCTAAAACGCTATTATTTGGGTCCTTGGACCCTTAGGGATACCGTGTATGCCGGCGGCCCGTAGGATCCCAACATGTCTCGAACCACCATATGGTACTTTCCCTAAATAGGGGGATCCCAATATAGACCCCCAAATACTGTAGTCCTTATTATAGGGCACCCCAAAATGGTACCCCTAATTTTGGGAAACCCCTATAAGGGCCGCCTCCATGGTCAGCAACAACGATAACGAAGGTCTCCTGTGAGGATCTTCAGAAGGATTTAGGGTTTAGGGTTTAGGGTTTAGGATTTAGGGTTTAGGATTTAGGGTTTAGGGTTAAGGGTCCAAGTACCCAATCACCATATACTTACCCAAAACCTTTACCATATTTACTACTACCCAATACCCAAGTACCTAATTATCGAGTACTTGGACCCTTAAGGGTTTTAGAGTTTGGGGATTTTGCGCCTTGGGGCTTAGCCCTGAACCCCTAAACCCTAAACCCCTAAACCCTAAACCTTCTAGCATTCGGCATTCAGGATGTGGGGGTGAAACGATGCTCGTTTCAGGCTTGAGGGCCGACGGTTTGAGTTTCTTTTTTTTGCCGGGTCCGGCCGCCTGGTGGCTTCTGATTTAAAGAGACCACCTAGGGTATAGGGTTTAAGTTCTGTTGAAACGCTTCCACTCATACCTGGACCCCAAAAGTCTGTAAAATAATGGCCTTTATGGCTGCTATTACGGGTTTAGGGCTATTGTTTTACGTACTTTTGGGGTTTAGGTACTGGTAAGCAGCCCCACTTGAACCCGATGTCAAATGTGTCGCCCCTGTGCCTCTGGTCTCAAGAGGCGACACGTACTACCACACAATCTCCCTCAACATTTGGGGGTTTCCCAAAATGCGGGGTACCTTTTTGGGGGTCCCCATAAGAAGGACTATAGATGACTATAATATTTTGGGGTCTATTATGGGGTCCAACCTTTACCCTAAGGGTCCAAGGACCCAAATAATAGGGTTTTAGGGCCCAAATACCATTGATATTATGATGTTCGGCCCTAAAACCATATTATTTGGGTCCTTGCACCCT
>CAJNIZ010002190.1:0-11867 GCA_905231905.1 Symbiodinium pilosum | reverse complement strand
GAGTTATAGGGGTTTAGGGGTAGGGACTCGACGGGTTACATGGGGATTCTTTTGAGAAATGCTGACATGAGACGACGTATAGGGTGAGGAATCTACCCCCATGGAAGTTTTATTTGGAACCCCAAACGATGCCCAGGAGTCCCCATATATCCCAGGCTCCCTAAGGGCGCCTGTGTTGCAAGGAATGTGCTGCAGGGGTCTAAACAAGTAGCAATCTCCCTTTCAACTCTAAAGGTCCCTGACACCACAACTATGCAAGGAATCCAGGCCCATACCAATGTAGGTGGCTGCAATAGGCAGAACCTTAAGAACCCGAAGCACAGCCCCCATCCGAACCCCAAACCCTAAACCCCTCCCTAAACCTTCAACCCTAGACCCAAAACCCTAAGCCCTAAATCCTAAACCCTTAACCCTAATCGGCCCTAAACCCTAAATCCTAAACCGTTTAAGCCTAAACCCCAAACCCTGAAGCACAGGCCTCATCCAACTTCGCAAGCTTCAATGCCTCCAGTAGCATGCCGAGGCGCCGGTCCTCTCCACATTTCTTGGTTTGGGGTTTAGGGTTTAGGGTGCTGGTTTGATCTCCCTATTTGTTTGGTTTGGGTATCTGGGGGCCCAGACAATGAAGTACAAAAGGCTTGAAGCAAAGAAAAAAGAAAAGGTATTGGGGACTACCCACCAGTCCTCTCGACATGTTTGATGCCTTTGGCCGCGAAACTACTGGATTTTGCTGACTTGTTGTGAAGATCTGTTAGGGACTGTATACTTACCTGGAACCCTCAGAAGTAATGGCCAATGGGATTTAGGGTTCAGGGTCTAGGGCCAAATCCCATAAAAATGCCCTCAACGCTGTCATTCTGCATGCTTTTGGTGTTCGGGTAAAGGAGTGCAACTGGGGACCTCCTCAACTAAAATCACAGATGCTAGGTTGCTCAAATTGTCGTACCTCTTCGGGTCCCCTATGTACTACAGTCTGCAAAGATTCGGGTGTCCAACAACGGACCAAGGAACAGACTAGATGTTTCACCAGTCGCGCTTCCATCTACTTGAGGAGCACTCGCTAGACATTTGGCACTATGCGGTAAACCCTAGTTCCGGGCGTTCAGGGTACCCTCCCCGAAATGGGGCGGATCCTAGAACCACCCTGCATGCCGCTGTCCAGAAGACCTTGACATGCATTTGCAACGTAGAAAAACCATCTGAATCTACACTTTCAGGGTTTAGGGTTTAGGATTCAGGGTTCAAAATTCAGGGTTTGGGCTTTAGAGTTTAGGATTGAGGGTTCCGGGCTTAGGGTCTGGAGTTATGCCCACTGTTGAAGAGCTCTCTGTGATCGGCCTTGGCCCCTGCGCAGATGTTCCCCAGGCGTGCAAATCCTAATGAAGTTGCCCTGTTTCTTTTTAACCTGTGGACTGCCCTAAGCCCTAGACCCTAAAGCTTATGGACCCATAATCCCCTAAGAGCCTTAAACCCTAGACCCCTAAACCCTAGCAAAGAGCCCTAAACCCGTAAACCCCTAAACCCTAGACCCAAACAGAACATATCCTCGAAGAACCCTGGGTTTCTCTCCATAATCTCCTGTTGAAGGAGGGGGTCTGGGATTCGAGGCTTCCTCCAAAACAGCCCAAATCTCACCTTTGTATGAACGCAAGGTAGTCCCATGGGTGTGCTTCGGTTTAGAGTTTAGGGTTTGGGGTTTAGGGTTATGCCCTAAAAACCTGCAATTGACAGAGCCCCTTTGACACCGGACGGGCTCACCGCGTCGGTCATGGCCGCAAAGTACCTGCCCAGTTGTAAACAAGCCCTAACAAATGTTTGGGTACTGCCCTCACCTGTAACAGTCTATTTTCGGGGTCATATTCAAGGCCATATAAAAAACATGTTGTACATGTTATCCAACTGTTACAGAGTGGCGACAGTACCCAAACATGCAAATCTCGGGGGGATCGAACTATCTATCTTTTCCTAATCCACTCTAACCCGCGCCCAAAGAAACAGTCACGCCGACCCTTCGATCTACAGTCACCCCCGCTCAGCTAAGGGTATATGAGCTATAGTCTANNTAGACTATGGCTCATATAGGTTTTAGGGCCTGGGGCTCAGGTTCTGGGTTGAGGGAACTCTATATGTATCACTGGAGAATAACCCACTTTGAGGAGGCCACAAAACAACAGTGCATACAACCCAGTCGAGAGCCCCTCGAGTTCCCATGATCTGGTTTTCACATCGGGTGATAAAAGCCCATTTACAATTGGGGTATACTTCGCGGAACTACCAAGTGCACCCTGGACCTTACTTCGCACCAGTCTATGACGCCCTTGCTTAATCTTTTGCGCTGGACCTTCAGCCCTCGACCTAGATCCCAAGCCCATAGACCCTAAAGCCCTACAGGTGTAAAACCCCGAAAGCCCTGAAGCCCTAAATACCTTGAAAATAGAGAGCCCTGCGCCGTAGCACTGTATGATGCCCCCAGTCACACCCTAACCCCTCAACCCTAAGGGTCCATATGGTAGTCTCCTGACATTGGGGGACCCCAATAGACTCCAAAATACTATAATCCTCATTGTAATAGGAATCTGCCAAACCGGTACCCCTAATTTTGGGGAAGCCCCCAAGTACACTAAACTATAAAATCTGGACTCCTATAAACCTTGTGAACCTTATGTATCCTTGTTTTAGGAAACTCCCGTACCGGGGGCGCCATGTTTGATACCCAGCGCGCACTGCTCGGAGCCCCAACCGTGCTCGTGGCCGGCATGATCGACCTCGTCCTAAGTGGAACACTTACTTCGGACCTGAGGGTCTTACCATCTTTAGCTCTCGAGTCATGGGCTTTTGATTTGGAGCTGCTAGTAGCACAGGGCGAGAACTAGCCAGGTTTTTGCCCAGGAGTAAGGCTTGATAGTAAGCAACGAGACAGGCAAAGCATTTGCTGGAACTTCCAGCTTCGAATCCCCCTAAACCCTAAACCCTAAACCTTAAACCTTAAACCGCAATTTCATCCGGGCAAGGGTGTAGGGCCAGGATATGCTGAAAGAGGACCAAGGTTTAGGGTTTAGGGTTGAGAGTTTAGGGTTTAGGGTGGGGTTTACGGGCCGCACTTCATGACACAGCTCAGTATGGGAGTTTTCACAAATAGGGGCCCCTCATATGAGCCACCGTCTAAATTCCAAGTATCGCCCTTTAAACCACTTATAGTAATCTAGTCTCTACAAAATACCTGATATAAGCCCCTCGAAGGAGTTTCGACTATAGCTCATATACCTAAACCCTAAACCCTAAACGGTGATACTGTTGATGGAGGAAATCTTGCACCACTTGGGGTTAGTAAACTACTGTAATTCCCAGGGATTCTAGGACTCAAGGTGGCGCAAGATTTCCCTAAACCCTAAACCCTAAAGTAGTGCACATAGGAGTCCCTTTTTTGTAGGTTTGTATAGCTCATATACCCGTACATACGGCCATCTTTTGAGGGGAGCCCCGACCGCAAATGTCTGGATCTCCTGGATCATTGTAACCCCTTGCCTGGGAATCTAAGGATTCATATTTGAAGGAATTTGTGCCAAAAGATCCTACTTCATATGGTTCTTGTGTTATTTTGATGCTTAAGTTTGTTTTTCTGTGGATCTGCGCAGAAAAACATCCCTAACCTCCAAAAACTTGCGTCCTGATCCCTACCTTACCCCAAGAAAAGTATGCAACATACTATTGATGGAGGAAATCTTGCACTACTTAGGGTTTCTAAACTACTGTAATTCATACCAGTAGGGATTCTCAGCCTCAAGGTGGTGATCTCAGGCCCTAACCCTGAACCCTCAAACCTACAGGATCCGCGGTTTAGGGTTTAGGGGCCTCTGTACCTACGTAGGGGACACCGCCTTACGAACTCCAAGGAGCATACCCCTTCTGTGGACCGGTTTTGGGTTCAGGGTTTAGGGACCGAGTTAATGCCTTGGGATCCTTAGATCATCCTGAACCCATGCGGTTTAGGGTTTAACCTGATTGATAAACCCCCTTCCCCTAGTATGGGTTATAGTAGGGATCCTAATAATCAGGCCCTTAGAAGGAGGGGGTTTATTAATCATGGGTCTACGTCTACATTAGGGTTCAGACTTGAATGCTCAGGCGGCTTCAGAAGTAGGTTGCGGCTGGGCTTATAGGTCCTCTAGCTTTGGGTTGGCGTGCTAAAATTAAAAGGCTTTGATCACCTATACCCCCTTAATTAAGTAGATAGAATATGGCTTTGGGTATATTATACTAAGATCCCCATATACCCCATATTCTATCTACTTAAGGGGGACTATACCTATACAAGTCCCCTATACAAGTCCCCTGAACCTCTAAACCCGGCACCGCTGAGAACAAAAACAAGCGTTTGGAATGCCAGGGCTTTTACCCCGCTACTGTTAAGAAACTAACGTATATAGTAGATAATGGAGTTTCCGTATTAAAGTAATTCCCTAGGGGTCTCCAAGGACCTAAATAATAGGGTTTTAGGGCACAAATACTATAATATTACTGGTATTTGGGCCCTAAAGCTCTATCACTTGGGGTCCTATATACCCCATAGTCCCCACATATCCCCACATGTCCTCTTATAAAACCCCTCAAAGCCTCAGGGAACAAAAACAAGGCCCTTAACAGCAACTCAGTAGCTCCAAAAAACTTCTGGTTCTCAGGTCTCCACGACAGAGCAACACTGGCTTGGGGTTTAGGGTTTGGGGTTCAGGGTTTAGGGTTTAGGGTTTCGGGTTTGGGTTATAGGGTTTAGGCTTGGGGTTTAAGACAGATCCAAAGGCGCCCTGCAAGCTTAAATGCGCCAAAACATGAGCCCTAAATACCCCGTTTAAAGCCATCCTATATACCCCTTTAACTTGGGTACTGCCCGCACGCAGTAGCAGCCTATGATAGGGATGATATTTAGAGCTATATATGTTCATATTATATGTATTATCCAAATGTTACAGTGGGGGCAGCTCCAAACCTATAACCTACAAACCCAAAAGCCTGAAGCCCTAAAACCCACTGCAGGAATTTCGCCGAAGCACTAGGTGCAGGAACATGAGGTGAGGGGGATCACCTGGACTTAGGGCTGAACATTTAGGGTTTCAGGGCTCAGGGATTCAGAGATCAAGGGGTTCAGGGTGTAGGAGTTCGGGGTTTAAGGCTTAGGATTTAGGGATTTAGGGATTTAGGGGTGCAGGGTGTAGGGGTTAGAGGCTTAGGGGCTTAGGGACTTAGGCTTGTTTCCTTGGTGCCCATAAGGAGTGTGAGATTCCTGGCTTGGGGTTTACAGAGTTGGAGGGCCGAGTGTTTGTTGTGCTTTTCGTGGGCTTGTTCGGTGGTTGAACCCTAGAAGCCCAGTTACCTGTATATTGGTTTAGGGTTTAGGGTTTAGGGTTTAGGGTGGTTCCTGTCCTTAAGTCCCTATATACATTTATACTATCTAGAACCCAAGGACCTACTATATGGGTACCTGGGCTTCTAGGGGAACCAAGTAACAAATTCCAGGAGAACAGAAGCTCAGTCTTCGTATCCTTAGACAAAAGGAGGGACCGTTCGGACAAAAGGAGGGAACGTTCGGACAACACTTTTTTTAGAGGGGGTTCAACCAGAAAGGGAACCTAAACCCTAAATTCAATGCTGAGCCCCAAGACCTACCTTGTGTCATTTTTGGGGACAGGCATCTTAGACAACCACCAGTCGGGAAGCATACATATTTGACATTTTGGTGTCCTGTATTTCTTTGGAAAGCTAGAATTTAGGGGTGCTTGCGGATTAAGGTTAAACTTTGGGTTAGGTTTTGTTTGAGGTTTAGTTAGGGTGTGGGGCTTACAGCGCAGGATTTACGGTGTGTAGGGAAGGATGGTATCTTGAGCTACAGAAAAATCAATATGGATTTCTACAGGAATATAGGAAGATCCAAGAGATCTCAAGCATTTGCATGCTGTGGCACGTAGACGGAAGTTTTCAGAAGCCAAGATAACTCGCAACTTGTTACAGCCAAAAAAACGCGATTGCTACAAACCCCCTACAGCCAGCTACAAGTACCCCACTAGCTGATATTTGTTGCTAAGCCATTCCCTCATTCTGACGAAAGGTGCAACCCTATGTTAGACTTGAACTGCAGAGCCTACACTTATTCAGTAGGACGCATAGGCGGTTCAGGGTTTAGGATCTCCAGAGTAGTCCTTCCATATTGCCAGTACTACAAAGGTTTCCATTTCCATTTCCACACTTACAAATTTAAACCCTAAACGCTATACCCTTTACCATAAGCTGTAAACCCTATACCCTATATAAGCCTAACTACTAAACCCTAAACACATTCCTTCATTCCCTTCTCCCGCCTCACATGCCTGTCTTCCGAGTGCTACAGAAACTGAACTCGAGCCCTCCAAACGGGATGTAACTTAGGGTTTAGGATGTCAAATCCTAAACCCGACCTGTGGGGTTTAGAGGTCAACGCTAAATCCAAACCCTTAGGGTTTAGGGTTTAACACTAAGCCCAAACCCTTAGGGCTTAGCATGTCTACCCTTAAACCCTAAACCTTTCATGTTTAGGGTTAAAGGTTTAACGCATAACCCAAACCTTAGGATATAGGATGTGAAGCCATAAACACTGAACCCTTAGGGTACAGGCTTTAACGTTAAACCCAGACCCTTAGCGTTTAGGCTGGGTCTAACGCCACATCCAAACCCTTAAGGTTTAGGATGCGTAGCCCGACCCTGAGGGTCCAGGGGCCCCTACACTTGATGCAGTGTGGGATTCAGGGTTTTATGCGGAGGAATATTTGCTTCTGAATGAAACTCACTGATGCAATCAGCATAGAGATTCTCTGCGCTATAGTCTATACTCCTAGTATCTCCCTTAATACCCCCCCCCAGCCCCTATATAACCTGCTTAAGGAACTTATAGACCCTAAACCCTATAACATCCCCTATATAACCCCCGTGTAAGGAGGAGTTTAGACTATAGCTCATATTAAGCCCTAATTCCTATAAACTAACATAAAATCACAGTGTCCATGTCATTGTCCATTGTCTTTTCCATTTGATTCTCCATTACCCCTTTAAGGAGTTTATAGACCCCAAGCCCTAAACCCGAAACCCTACCCTTTTAACCCCGTTACGGAGTTTAGACTACCTAAACCCCAAAAGTATGTAAAATAATAGCCCTAAACCCCTAAGAATAGCCCTAAGGGCCATTGTTTTACATACTTTTGGGGTCTAGGTATAGCTCATCTGGCATAAGCAGGCAGCCGAAACCTGCAGGGCCTCAACCCCAAACAAGTCCTTGGCCTTCTAAACCCCCCATAGCCCTTAGGGTTCAGGGTTTAGGCTTCAGGCATTCGTGTTTAGGGCTTAGGGTTTAGGGTTTCCCAAAACCCCAAAATCCAAACCGCATGAACTCCAAATCTCCCAAACCCCCATGCCCCTCAAATCGTTCCTACACCCTAAACTTTAAACCCTAAACCCTAAACCCGAAACCCTAAACCACTTGAGTACCAAGACCAAGGCGCCGCTTTGAATAAGCTGCACCATCGCTTCAGCCTTGGCAAGCACGATGGAAGCTTTTGCTGGGGATCTTCGGCTTTGTTGGGTTTAGGGTCTAGGGTGTTTTGGGTTGTATTGGGGTTATATTGGGATAATGGAAAAGAAAGTGGAAACTATTAAGTGTTTAGGGTTCAGGATTTATTGTTCAGATAGGGTTGGCAGCTTAGGGGTTTTGAGTGTACCCTCCCCCCATACTAATACATACAACCGGACAAAAGCTGTGTGGTTTAGTAAAAGTAAAAAAGGAGGCTATTCCTTCGAGGGCCGCCTGGGCTTTCATAACCCTATAACCTGCAGGGTTTGGAAGGAGGAGAAATAGAAGAAGTACGACGGGTGCAGGTCTTTGATGTCAAGGAGTCTTACCCTAAACCCTGAACCCTAAACCCAAAACCCTAAACTCTAAACCCTGAACCCTATGGTTTACCTGGAGGCACGGGCCACTCCATCCGCACCTGCCTTCTTCATGTAGAAGCCTGAATCCTTGCATTACCAATATGTATCATCCTCATGTGATCTACAGTTAATATGTCCTACATAACTTATTGGGGAACATCTCAAGGACTACATTGCACTACCAAGGGGGCCCGATGTGAACCTTTAATGGTTTTTTGAAAACCCTAACATTGACAGTAGCTCATGTAACTAGACTGCACCATACTCCAAATTCCTACCCTAATCCCTAAAGCCTGAGCCCTAACCGCAAACACTAAACCCTGAACGACAAACCCTGAACCACTAAACCCAAAGCCCTAACCCCAAGTCCTCAACCTTAAACCCTAAACCCTAGACCCTAAAACCTAAGCCCCAAACCCTATACCTTAAGAAGTAAAACGTAGGCCTTACCTAAGTCATGAATCCTATCCTCTTCCCGGGCTTAGGGGAATCCAAATTGGGTTTTAATTGCGGCGGCAATTGGGTGATAGCTGATGATATACATTTACGGAACCCTTAAAACCCCTCTTATAAATCACGCCCTATATGACAGTTGTATCTGGGTTAGGTTATAATATAGTTACCCTGAGGTTTCAAGCATCGTCTTCAACCTCAAACTACTAGACCCAAAGCCCCAAGCCCGAAATCCTGAACATTACAAATCCTGAGCTCCAAGCCCTACAGTCCTACACTTTCCCCACATCCCAGACACTACGCCCTAAACCCTCTAAACTCTGAATACTTGGATGGGAATATCTAATTTTCCGCCGAGGGAGGGGGGAGGGGGCTAAACCCTAAACCATGTATCCGAAACCGAAACCCTAAATCCTACACCCTAAACCCTAAACCCTAAATATCCTAATAAGGAACCCTAAATCTCCCTTTAATAAGGTTGGGGGTGGATTTTAAAATTAAGGGGGGCATGGGGGAACTAAGGCTCAGCTAAGTTGCGGCTTCCTGGTCCTCCTGGTGATATTTTTAGGGGTTTAGGGATTAGGGGTTAAAGGGTCTAGAGTTAAGGATTTTAGGGTTTAGGATTTAGGGGTTGAGGGTCTAGGATTTAGGGGTGGAAGGTCTAGGGTTAAGGGGTTTAGGGGTTTAGGGGCTTAGGATTTAGGAGGATGGGAAGTTTAGGCTTGATACAGTGGGGTGCGGAATTTGCCATGTTTCGCATGACGATGCTTGTCTTGAAGTGACTTCTTGAGTCAGAAGCATTTGAGATCTTCAAAACCCTAAGGGTCCAAGTACCCAATAATCATATGCTTACCCAAAACCTACACTATAATTAGTATTACCCAAAACCCAAGTACCTAATTATTGGGTACTTGGACCCTCTGGGAAACAAACTGCAGAATTCAGAATGGAGCCCAGACAGAGTTCATTGTGGTGGATGCTTCCATTGGGTTTAGGGTTTAGGGTTTATGGTTTGCCAAACATTGGGGCCTCTAGTTGTAGAAGTCTCTAAACTACCCTACATCCTAAACCTTAAACCCTAGACCTTGAACCCTGAATTGCGTGGGCGCGCCGCTACAATGCCTTTCGGCACCCTTCACGTGCCGCTAGTGCAACATCCCGCGCATGCGGCATGACTACTAGCGGCCGCAGCACCCAGAACAAGTATTCCTAGTATATATGGTTCCTTGATGTGCATACATGGATATACGCATAGAGTCCTCTTAAGTAAACAGACTATGGGGTATACGGGGATCTTACTATGATATTGGGTAAGTCCATATTCTATAGATTTACGGGGGCCTATATACATGTGTGTATATGAATATAATGGTGAGGAGGAGGATGCTTGGCAAACGCATGGGTAGAATGTGGGCTACCTGTTGCAACTGCACTCAGAAGCTGGCATGGGGGGATAGGATTGCACTGGAACCACCCAGAAATGTAAAACAATGTGGCCTTCTTGAGCAGACCCGACCCAAAACCTTCTCAGCATCAGAAAAGGAAATTAGGACCATATCCTCGGTAATTATCTCTATAGGCCCCCACATAAGCCACTTTCCAATTCAATGTCCGTTCCCTTTCCAGTTGATGAAGCGCTATACGTCCCTATAGAGATATATATACCCCACCTATACCAACCCTCCTATTCGCAATTTAAAGAAACTGGGAAATCACTCAGCCAGTTGGAAAGTCTTCCTTGTGGCGGATAAGTTCATCGCAATCAGCACAGAGGTAGTGGATCCAGTCCCAACCAAGCACAGCTGCTGTCCTGGGAGGCAGTAAGGTTATACCGGATTAGTATATAGAAGTTTTAGGGTAGGCTTCGCAACAATTGAGAGTTTAGGGATTAGGATTAGGGCTTGGAGTGGGCATAGAGAAGAATAGAAAGGACACAATTTTGCATACTCATGCGCGGCAACTTCATCCAAGTCATGAGCAGACAGGAGGAACCATGCGAAGCTCGTGGAATTACATTAGCTAGCTGGGCCCTCTTGCCCTAAGGGTCCAAGGAACCAAGTAGTAGGGTTCTAGGGTCCAAATACCGTTCATATTATAATATTTGGGCCCTAAAACCCTGTTATTTGGGTCCTTGGACCCTCAAAGTTGGAGTACCATTTCCATGCCTTCCTGTATTGGATGGCCAGCATGGGCCTAGTTTCAACAAACCATAATGACAAAACCCTGAATCCTCAACCCTAGACCAAATGTGGCAAAAGAGTGCCAGGAGGCCTCAGGGCGTTGGATTAGAAAGTTTAGGGGGTTTAGGGCTTAGGTAGCCGCTAGCCCCATTCTCGTTCCGATTAGTTAGAGCCGTCGCTGCTGCGGGAATCCCTTGGAAAGATATCCCATTTCCAGAAGCTCCTGGAAACTTAACGGGAAGCGGGGAATCCGAAACGGGAGCCTAAACCCTGAATCTACGGGTCTAGGGTCTAAAGGGGACGCATACTGAGTAAGGCCTCCGAGAGCCTCCGAACCTAAACCCGAAACCGAACTGTCTGCCAAAGGTTCCACACTAGGAGGGTCATGGGGACTTAGTAAGTAGGTCAATAACCCCTTTCAGCAATATAATAACCCCAGCTATCCCCATTATTAACCTATTTACTAAGTCGGCATGACCCTCCAAGTATGGTCTCCTATTACGAGCCGCCTGTATTAAGTCTCCTTAGGGCTTCCTGGAGGCAGTGGCTACTTGAATGCCGGGGGCAAAGGCTGAGGCTTTGGGGTTGAGGATTTCCAGTATAGTCTACGCGGATGAGACCCTAAAGTCCTACCTCATCGAGTTCCCTCATGGAGGGGAGATCCTGGCGCATGACGCCGCATTTCTGGCACACCTAGTTTGTTGCTATTGTACCCGTAGGAAATGAAAACCTCACTACACTACTATATCAAGCCCAGCCGCATAATGGCACCACCAATCGGACCATTCCCGATGGACTGGATCAAAAATGGCGCAGGTGCCGTCGCAAAGGATCGGCGTGGCCTTATTGAACTCAACTTCCCAGTCGTTCTTGACCAGGCCATGCTGCTCGGAAGGGAGGGTGGAATCCAATCAGGGCTGAGAGTCGGTCTAGGATAGCTGCGATGTGCAATGCAAGTATGATGCCGCATCAAGTGTGAAACTGTGTAAGATGAATCACATACAGCCCATGCTATCATCACCTTATCATGATCTCTCAGGAGCAACCTTTGTACCAAGAGATGACGACAACTTATGAAGCACAGTGCATCATCATGATCTTTGAGGAGCAACCCCTGTACCAAGACATGAGGACAAGTTATGAGGTCCAGTGCAGTTTTGCTCTTAGGTCTCTACTAGATATTGATTAAAACTATTTAAACTACTATGCTGCTAGTATATAGCCTAGGCCCAGTATAAAGGGCCTTATAAGCCGGGCCGGTTGACTTACAATAGTTGTTTTGCA
>CAJNIZ010002189.1:13313-26869 GCA_905231905.1 Symbiodinium pilosum | reverse complement strand
ACATCCCCAGCGGCCGAACCAAAGTGTGTTTTGGGCCCGGGAGCCCTCTGATAGCAACTCGTTTCCCGCTGCTGCCCAGGAATCGCCCTTGCGACGCCAGCCGCTAACCGCCATACCCAAATCAAACGTTCACAAATGCACACTGACCCGAGCATCAGGCCTTGGACAATGTATAGCATGAACGCCATGTCCACTCCAAGCCCCGCCCCACCCGCGCTAAGATACCGGCTTTTTGCTAAACTTCGACCCCGCCCCCCCCGACCTTCTTTGGCTCTTGATCTTGAATGCTCCAAGCTTCCCGGACCACAGTCTGGCCCCCAGCGCTTGAATTGACTGGTGAAACATCGCATTTGGGATTGCACTCATACTTTGGGAAAACCAAAGACCTAAACAGTAACAATCTGTGACCACGCGACTTTCTTAAAAACCCGAAACTTAGCAACCAAGATTTCCACCCATCCAAACCTCATCCAACCCCAATTCCAGCCTGCCACAATTTCCGCATTGTCCTAACCAAGCCCAATCCCCGCGCAAGTCCAAAACTTCCCATTGCTTTCAGAAGTGAACTCGCTAGTTTCTTGTGAAAATCACATCGGTTGACATCCTCGTGGCTATGAGTAGTTTCAAAGGTTGGTTTGTGTTTGGGCCCGACAACGTGCAACATATTGAGTTCAATTAAACTATACACAAACATCTCATTGAATTTATTGCTCATGGAGGCAGATACTTGAGAAACGAGCATATCAGGGTTAATGAATGATAAATATTCATTGGCAAAACGTGATGAGGAAATCCGCCGCGCAAACAAGCACGGAATTCCTGGTTCTCGTGGCAAACTGGCGTTTCTGCACTTGCAGAGGAGTTAGGCTTCCTTGATGGCAGCGTTACGCTCTCGGCAACCCAAGTTTAATAGCACAGATGCAAGATCAACAACTTAAGGTCAAGTTGAACCGCAGCAATCAAATCGTTCCTTCGCATACTGGTGAATGTTGTTTTGCAGGAGCGTATGGGCTATTAGCCCTACACCGCGTCATATCCGACAATCCTGAGCCTTCACCTCACCTCACTGTGCACTATGACCGTACGACCCGAGAAACACCTGAACCATCGTTACGCTGCACTCAAGCCAAACATACAAGCCCCCAATTCCGCGCATGTGCTGATACTTGACCAGAAGCATTGATCACCCCGATTCAACTGCCTGCGTCGTTGGCTTGCCGCTACCTGTCCCCCAAAGCCACCAAAATGAGTTGTCTGCAATCATGTACGTGGCCTTCCTCCCAACCCATCAGCCAACAATCTGAGATGGAACACAGCGCTGATCCTTGTGCCCTCCAAAGCTTCATGGTTTTCCAGCCGCAAATTCGTTTCATTACCAAAAGTTTCATTGCTTAGCCTTGAGCCGTGCTTCTGAAATCAAGCCCAACAACAATGGCCTTGGAGGCCATTGGAGGTACTAGCGCGCGACATAGTGTCCGGGGCTTCTGCAGAAAATTTTCAATAGATGTTCAAGTGGGACTGCGGCAGGCCATGATCCTTGTGAATGGCACGTTTGCGCTGAAGTTAGGCCTTTCAGCAACTGAAATGTTCAAAATGCACGTTATGGAATCTGCTTGCCCAAGCCGAAACCCACCCGTAAATCCCAAATAGCTCAACGGATTTAGTATACCAATGAGTGGGTAAGTGGATACAGGACTATTACAGGGGATCGGTGAGGTGGCTCAACCAACCAATAACTACCACATGTTATGCTCTGACTCCCCCGTATAAAGATGAGAGTATAGGGTGCATTTAGCAAAATGATGAGGGTATGTTTTCAGGCCCCGGGATTATTTATGGGATGTCATAGACATCCCTTGTCTCTCCACCTCTCTACCTAGACTCACAACCCCAAGCCCCCAAACCCTAAACCCCACAAGATGTAGGCTGTTTGCATATAGAAGTGGCTCCTAGGGTTCAAATGTCCACACTTGGCAACTACTAGTTCCGTAGCGGTTATAGGGGTTATTTGTGGCTTATAGGGGTGATATAGGGCTTATATGGGGATTTTTAGGGGTTAGGGATGTTTAGGGTTTAGGGTGGGTTTAGGGACTTCCTGCTGTGGGCCTAAATGGGCTCCTGTACCGATATTTGGGGGCCTGAGCATCTAATGCTAAGTATTTGGAACCGTAGACATGATGCTGAGCTCTGCACGCACGTGCCCGCTTCATGCTTTCAGGTTACCTCACACGGAGGCTGAATTGGGTCCAAATTAAAATTAACAGCACCGTTGCGATAGGCACCATTGGCATGATACCACATCAACGCTTTTCTACGTTTCTGAATACACGTGAACCGCCGCTCTAGCACCCTCCCTTAGTATCCATCAAGATCTGTGTGGCATGTAAGGTTCACGGTCTAGGATCGCTTTGAAAGTCCTTCTTGCCAACCCTGTCGCCGCATGAGGTTACACCAGAGCGTCGGAGGTTCATTTGAGTTCTCAGAGCCTGGCAACCTGCAGAAGGCTTAGTAACTGATTAGGGAACCCGTTTAACATTCAATGATAGTCGTAGTACTCAGAAGAACAGGAATAATAGTAGCAGGAGAAATCAGTGATAGTAATGATAAAAGTCGTAATAACGATCGTAATAATGATAGTATTAATTCAGCTTGTGGAGGTTAATCTCTCCTTGCTTCACTGGCTCTGGTTCAAATGGTTATTGGGGGTATAGATTGGGTACTGCTACCACTCATCAACAGTTGGATAATGTATAACACTTAATTTGACCCTTGTTATTCGCTGTTAATGGGTGGGAGCAGGACTCCAGATATAACCCAGGTATGAGTAACAGGTTAGCCTTCTTTGGCCAGGGAGCCCAGCAATTGCACTTTAAGCCGTGCACCTTAAACCCTGAACCCTAAGCACTCAATCCTAGACGCAAAGGAAGTGGTTTAGGTTCCAGGTTCCAGAAATCAGGCTCCCTTCATCTGTTGTGGGGTCCTGTAAATGAGGTTGAAAGTATATGATGATCTTAATAGCGATTCATATCATAAGAATCCCGCCCGAAGTATATGGCGGTTGTATGACGGACCCTTAGGGACAAGGCTTAGTTTGGGCTTAGGCGATCCCCCCGCCCCCCACCCTCTAATCGAGGATGGAAGGGTTCCAGTAGCATCCGAACATATTCACCCCATCCTTCTTTGTCAACCTTAGCGGGAGGGGGGTGCCAGCTATGCTCTCGAGAGTGCCACCTGAAGGTTCGTGGGTAGTTAGAGGGCGTATGAGTAGGATTAGAATTATTGACATTAACCCATGATTCCTGATCCTAACCCGAGCCTTAAACCCAAAACCGTGAATCCTGACTAAACCCTATAAGCTCTGAACCCTAAACCCTACCTACGCGCGATCCTTCAAGCACGCGATGTTCAAAGCAACATGCAGTCTCACCTTTTGGGGTGTCCTGACCTCGAGCCCTGAACTGCGGTAGCATTAGTGTTTAGGGTTTAGGATGATATTTTTGTTGGTTTTTGGCGTAGGGCCTGGGGTTTAAGGCTTGGAATTTCGGGGAAGTACCCAAATAAACGCGGGTTTAGGCTCCAAATTCTGGATGCTTATTTCGTACCTGCAACCTTAGTCCTGGGCAAGTTAGAGGGTTGAGGGTTTAGGGTAATTTATGTAGACCTCTAATTGATACACTCCCGCCTTTTAATGGCCTAAATGTTGGGTTCCCCATTATACTCCCTAATCCCTTAACCCAATATTGAGATCCCTATTCTAATCCCTGAACCCTAAACCCTAAGTATTAGGACCCCAAGTACTAGCCCCTAAACCCTAAACTCTAAATTTTACGATCCCTATTATTAATCCCCATTAAGGGAGGGGGTTTATTAATCAGGGGTTCTGGGGTACCTGGACACTTGATGATTCAAAGGCAATCAGCCCAGGGTTTAGGATTTAGGGTTCAGGGTTTGCAGTAGGGTTTAGGGTTTTGTTGGTTCGAGTCATGTGGGGAACGTTTTTGGGTACCTAAGCTCTAGGCCTTAACTCCAAAGGGACCATAATTTTGACATCCTTCCATGTCATAGCCTTTTTAGGTGCTGCGTCAGGCGGCATTGGGTTTTACAGGGTTTGGGGATTATGCCTTAGGATCTCTAGAGGTTAGGGTTTAGCTGAAAACCCTGGTGATCCTCCAGATAGCACTGCAGAAGCCAAAAGTAGAAAGAAGTACTGAGAAGATTCCGTCATAGTCCTTCAGATATGGCATGCTACATTCTGCAGATTCCCCGAGAGTTATGGAATTTGGGATCTAAAGCACACTTTTGGGGGTACCTAGACGTGAAAAAACTCGGCATATTGTGATAGCGTTCGTTATCTTTTCCATTCTTTTGTTCATTACTCTACTCGCCGCCAGCTAAGTGCTTTGATCATTACTGTCCATACCATAGAGGTCTAAGCGACCGACTCATCGGGTTTCGGTACCAAATACTATACCATGAATCCGTTTTGGTATGTAAATCCCAGCTAGGTGATAACTTCGACACTTTAGGGTCCCTAACCTGAGCCCGACACTAAACCCTAGACCCTGAAGACTCCAAACCCTACTTTAGGGATCCAAATAGCCCAGAGTGGGTAATATTTGCAGACTTTAAAGCCCAATGTAGGAATTATTTGTATACTTGGAATCCTTGTATTACCCCTATATAACCCCAGTTTCCATTTCATTTACCATATTCTTTCCCATATGCTTCTCCATTACTGCCCTAAACCCTAAACCCTGAACCCTAAACCCTGAACCCTGAACCCGAAACCCTAAACCCTTAACCCTAAACCCTTATACTTCAAAGGGTTTCTTTATGCTCAGCAGAGAGCACCGGGTGCGGATCGGGATGCCTTGGCCGAGCAAGTTCGCCGTAACGCCGAGAAGTTCGACGGGCTACAATAGGGTTTACCTAGGCCCCAAGGGGGTTATATAGGGAATGTAGGGGTTATATAGGGGTATATAGGGATAATGGAAAAGAACATGGAAACTACTATTTAGGGTTTACCCTAAGGGTCTCAGGAACTAAATAATAGGGTCTCAGTGCCCAAATACCATTAATACTATTTTATTTGGGCCCTAAAACCCTATGATTTGGGTCCTTGGACCCTTAGGGATAGGGTTTAGGACTTGGGGCTTAGGATTTTGAATTTTGGCTTAGGATTTAGGGTTTAGGATTCGGAGCTTTGGGTTGAGAGGGGGGGGTTAAGGTAGAATGTTTTCGTGAGGGTTTCTCCAAGCGGACCCTACAAATATTTTGCGGTCCCTAAGCCCTAAACCCTTTTTTAGGGGCTGTGTGAGGATTGTTTGCAACATTCACGGTCGTTGCGGTTAGGGTTCAAAGTTTAGGGGTGTAGAGGGTTTAGTGTATCACTTGGTGGAGAACGTCTCCCGCCAAAGATAAGGCTGCTAAACTACTCAGCGACTAAGTCCCCCGGATTTGCGAAAGTTGGGGTGGAGCAGGATTTCCTCATCAATGGTTTAGGGTTTAGGGTTTAGGGTTTAGGGTGTTATGTAAGACTCACCTGAAACTGATTTTGTTTGGTTTGTTAGCTCTGCCTGACAAAGTGCTCCAGATGTTGAGGGCGCAAGCTACCTGAAGTTGAGCTGTCAGGATTACTCCCTTCCCCCAAATAAAAAAAAAGGCACGTTATATTAAATGCTCCCAATATGTCAGAACATACCGCAATGGGGAGTATTTTCTTTTCGGGGGGTTCGGGTGGTTTGATAACAGGGGAGGGGATTAGGCTGTAAGGGTCCCTAAATCCTAAACCGCAAAATCACCTGGAGCCTGGGCTTCCCTTTTGGGTGTAGGGTTTAGGGTTTAAGGGTTTAGGGTTTAGGATCAGCACAAATTTCCGGGAAGTGTTGATTCCATTCTGCACGGGGTGGGGGTAGCAAAATCTATAAAAATTTGAGGCGATCCTGGGCCGAACCCTTATTAGGGAGGAGCCTTCTGCAGTTTATTGGATTTGCATAGCACCTTTTGGCAAAGACAAATGCAAGGTTTCATGATCAGTCACCCTAGACTACCCTACCTCCTTGAACCCTAAAACTACATACCTTGAACTCTAAGCCCAAAACCCTTAAACTCCAAGCCCCAATCTCTACATGTCCCTACATTTCCATATATAGACCCGAATATACTGTAATCTTATTCTGGGGACCCCACAAAAGTTCCCTTAATTTTGGACGACCCTAACCCTAAACCCGATATATCCCTATATGACCCCCATATCCACCTTTAAAGGTACCCCTAATTTGAGAGAAGCCATATCCCTATCAGCCCCTCAATATCCTTTTAAGGGACCTACATCTCTTGGATCCAATCCGTGGAGCCCTCCTGGCTAAATTCCTCGAAGCGTTAGGGACAGGAAGCATGAGCTTAGGGTTTAGGGTGGGGGGTTGTTGGGAGGCCTCATTTCCTGAACCCCTAGCTCCTAAACCCTAAGCATTAAACCCTAAACCGCAAACCCTACATCCATTGCTTGAGATCCTCTGGGGGGTCTTGGTGGCTAAGCCCTAAACCCTGAACCCTAAACTCTAAACCCCAAACCCTGAAGTCTAAACCCTAAACTCAAAATCCTAAACTGTTGGCTATGGCAGGTCAATGCCTTCACAAAGGATAGACTCGCCTACATTATACAGGCACGTGTCGTACCCCAGAGGGTATGAACCCTAAGGGGATATATAAGGTTATATAGGGATGTATAGGTTAGGGACACTATAAAGATGCATTCCTTCATTCCTTGTTCCGGGCTCTGGTGTAGGGTTCCCTGAAATCCAAAAGCATGCAGAAACAGAGCCTTTTGGGCTCTTTGTCACCCCTAGAGGATCTAGAAAACATGTATGGGGCTCTTTGTTCTTGGTTTTGGACCCCAAACCCTAAACCCTAAACCCTAAACTTTTCCTTGCATTTCAAGTCCAGGTAGGTCTTGGGGTTGAGGGCTCAGGTCCGTAGGGACATGCCAGGCTCTGCACAATTTGGGTTTGGGGTTTAGGGTTTAGGGTTTAGGGTTCTGTCTCAACCATAGTGCAACACCTTCACTTACTTATATAGTACTTCCCGTTACCATATTGCTAGCACATGGCATTGTTGGAGGTGCGGTGGTGTTTTCTAGGTCGCGGAAAGAGGTTGACATAGAAGCCCGAATAATTTCCAATAGCATTTTCCTTCAGAGCCCCTTGAGAGCTACTGTAAAAACATTTACCAAAATCGCGTTCCGACCATATCCGGTCATATAGGTCCCTACATTACGATCCCTACACCAACCTCTGCATATTGTCCCCCTTAAGTAGATAGAATATGGCTTTGTGTATGTCATAATAAGATCCCATAATATTCCATATTCTATCTGCTTAAGGGGGGCTATAACCCCTAAACCCTAAGCCCTATGTTCTATCTACTTAAGGGGGACTCTAGGTATTGGGAGGTCATAGACTCAGGTCTCCGGCCAGGTTTCATTTCATTCTTTTTCCCGCTGGTTTTCGATACCTCTGAATGTCGTTGCCTCTTATAAGCCCTACAGCCTAAAATCCTTACACCTGTAAACCCTTGAGCCCTAAAACCTTGAACCCCAAATGCTGAGTCCTGTATAGGGTTTGGATCAGGGGCGCAGGTTTTAGGGCCCTAAACCCTTAAAGGGGGGAGGGGGGGGGGGCTGAGGAGCTAGGGATAGCCCGTATCAATATAATAAGGGGGATCTAAGGAGCACGGGCATCTCCAAAAACCATAGAGGGGAGCATGGAACCCAAAAAAGCTGGCCTACCCATACTACTTTGAGGGTCAGGTGGACTTAGTAAGTAGGTTAATAATGGGGATATTTGGGGTTACTATATGGCTTATAGGGGTTATAAGTATACTTACTAAGTCCCCTCGACCCTCCAAGTACTGTCCCTTAGAGGGAGCCCTGTGGGGTTCCATGTTAGGGCAAACCCTCAGCCCCTCTTTCCCTAAACCAAGCCAGGGCTATTTTCCAAAGCTCGCACACGGTTTAGGGTTTACGGTTTCGGGTTTAGAGTTATTCTACCCGCCAATCCCGGAACCCTGAAATGCAGAAACATGCAACATCTCTCAAGGTATGGTGCAAAATTTTCAACTGAAAGCACAGAACCCTACATGTACAGTAAACCCTGAACCCTACGCCCTTAACCCTAAACCGAAGTCTGACAAGCTTAGATCTCAGTGTTTAGTACAACGGTTGTGACCAGAAGGAGTTCCTGTATAGCTACTTTGAATCCTATTTGCCTACTATATACTGCTGACCTGGAGTTTAGCTTATTAAGGGGGATACTTGGAGTTTAGATTGTAGCTCATGTGAACCACGCGGCTCACCTTACAAAAGCCTCAGATACTGCACTACAAAGCATACTATTTACCAAACCCTAAGCCCTGAACTCTGCACCCTAAACTCAACCCTAAATCCTAAACCCCAAGGCCTTAACCCTAAACCCTGAACTCTGAACCCCAAGCCCTACCGTGATCTACTGCCTGGTAGTTTTTATAAATGTGGGCCCTGATACGGTTCCGAGACATTATAACCTCCAGAGCAGGAACCCTTTGGAAACCTCAATCCCTATAAACCCTGCATAAATGCAATTTTGAGATAATTTTCCATGTGTTTTTCATTTGAGTCTCGACTATTGGTACCCCGAACCCTTTACCCCAAAACCCTAAACCCTCCATTCGGGGACCCTTTGGGGGCCTGGCAGTCTCCAATCGCTCTCGTCCTGGATCGGAAGAGCTTGGATGAGGGACAAATCATTGGGCATCCTTGGCTGGATTAGGGGTTTAGGGTTTAGGGTATAGGGGTTTAGGGTCTAGAGTTTAGGGTCCCCCTTAAGTAGATAGAATATGGCTTTGGGTAGATTATAATAAGATTCCCATATACCCCATATTCTATCTACTTAAGAGGGACTATACGTGTTAGGTGGACCCCCCACCCTGTAATGGTGATATAATGAGAGTATAATAGGACCTTGCTATGCTCACAATTATGATTTCTTGTTCCTATGGCTGGGTGGGGGGTTGTACCTAAAGTATATGATTTAGGGCTCCTTAAGCCCTAAACCCTAAACCCCTAAAACCCCTAAAGCTCCTATACCTAAGGGATCCTAAGGGTTTAGGGCTTAGGGTTCAGGGTTTAGGTCTTAAGGTTCGGGGTTTAGGGATCTAGAAGTAGATCTCCCTTAAAAGTTCGTAGAGGTTACCCACCCAATGGAGTGAAAAGGTACAAAGTAGACCCCTACCGTTTAGGGTTTAGGGTTTAGGGTTCCTGATTATTGACCCCCCTCCCCTAAATAGGGACATAAAGTACTTCCTAGATCCTCTTGAGAGCCTGGGCCTGGATCATAGGGAGCCCTGGTTTGGGATTTAGGGTTTACGTCGTGGTTCAGGGGTTACGCGTTGGGATTTAGTGGTTCAGGGGTTGGGGTTTGGGGTTAGATTTAATGGTTCAGGGCTTAGGGCGTTGGATTTAGGATGTGGTGGTTTGGGGTTTAGGGTGTGGTGTTTAGGCTTTGGGTGGGGGTGTATGAATATGTTTTTGGACCCTCTGCTAGGGGTTTAAGGCCTATACTCCACTCAGCATTTTCAGGGGTGTAGAGGGGCGGCGGTCAGGGTGGAGTATTGGAAATTTCATTTTTAGTATTAGGACTCAGGGATTTGGAGTGGTGAGATTCGGGCGTGCTTTTGAGAGTTTTCTTGCTCTGGAACCTTTTTTTGGCTGCATATGTCTGCAGTCATTGCCGCCTGTAATGCGTCTTGCTGTTTCAACCGTACCTGCCGGAAAATCAATGTTCAAAGGTCTCTTTTTATTAGATCTAAGAACCCAAGATCTGGAACGCCGTGGACTCGAGCGCTCAAGTGTGATGGCCGTCTTTGCCAAATACTCGCATGGCTTTTTCGTACCAACAGCATACTCTCTGTGGCTTGTGGTTCCTGAAACATGGACTCGGTCACCTCTTCATGGCAACGGCTGTAGCACAAGCCTGGCCCTAAGGGACCAAGGACCCAAATAATAGGGCTTTAGGGCTCAAATACCATTAGTATTATAGTATTTGGGCTCTAAAACCCTATTATTTGGGTCCTTGGACCCTCTAGGTGGATATTTCCGTCATCAGTCTCATGGCGAACTGCGACGCTCCCCATACAGCCTAGGAGGATGCAGCAAAGGAAGCTGGATGGGCAAAAGAGTGGGCAAGACAGGTACCTTCAGCCAATGGGACACGGCTGCTGGTGCAGCACCATTATGTTGGATCTCTTGGACCGTTTACCTTAAGGGTCCAAGGACCCAAATAATAGGGTTTTAGGGCCCCAATAGTATAGAATTAATGTTATTCGGGTTCCAAAACCCGATTATTTGGGTCCTTGGACCCTTAGGGTTAGATAAGTAATACGGGCGAAGACTGCGCAGGTGATACTTCCAGTCATTGGTGGGGATGCATGCTGGCGAAAGCCTAAGTGCTGCTCACAGCAAACCCTGAACCCTAAGCCCCCCCAATCCCTTTACATCCCATATATCCCATATATCCCTGTGATATACTAAAAATATTGTTCTTTTGTTGTTTTTTTTTTCTATCTCTTTTCCTCTCTCCCTGGTAGCCCTCAGTTGTTATTCCATCTGCCTCTCATGCACCCTTAGCCAACAACCTTTGTAGCAGAATGGGTATCATAGCTTAAATGCTCAAATGGGGTGGCGTTAGGGACCTGGGATATATGGAGGTAATGCAGGGATTTGGGGGGTGGGAGGTCCTTGGAAGTGATTTTTGTTTTTTTTTGAGAAGCTCTCACATGGACGCTGCCCAAGCCCTGAACCCTATATACCCTAAAACTTATTCCGTACAGCGATACCCTAAACCCTATACCCTAAGCTACCAAACCTCAAGCCCTTAGCACTTTTGTGCTTCCCTCGCCATGAGAAGACTGGAAGCCCAAGGCTTGCCTTATCAACCTTGGACTCTCAAAAGTTTAAGGTTTGGGATTCAGGGTTCAGGATTTAGGGTTTAGGGTTTAGGATTTAGAGTTTGGGGTTTAGGGTTTAGGATTTAGGGTGTGGGATTTAGGGTTTAGGATTTGGTTTCGGGTTCAGGATTTAGGGCTTAGGGTGAAGGATTTAGGGATTATCGTTTATGGAACCCTTAAACCCAACTCCCAGACCGCATGTATTCACACGACCTCTTCTTTCTCAACCCTAAACCCTAAACCCTCAGCCCCTAAACCCTACTCCCTCAGCCCCTAAACCCTCAGCCTCTAAACCCTAAGCCCCTAAACCCTAAACCCTAAGCCCCTAAATCCTAAATCAAAAGCCCAAACACCTAATCAGAGGATGTTCAAGCACAGGGATATAACCTTAGGGATGGCAACCCCGGAACCCTAATGTAGGGTTTAGGGTTTAGGCTAATCCCTAAGACCCTAAACCCCTCAAACCCTAACTGAAACTGAAACCCTAAACACCCTAAGGCCCTACGACACCTAAAGCTCTTGACTTACCCTACTTACCTCTAGTTAGCAAGGAATGGAGGAATGGATTCTGATTATAATCCCAAGTAGATATTCGTTTCCAGCTTCCTTTCCGAAATCCCCGGGCCACGCGCCCTGAATTCTTAACTACAACCCTAGCCCCTAAATCTCTAAATCCCCCACTCCTTTTAAGCTCTCAACCTAAACGCTAAACCCGAAAACCTAAGCCCTGAGCCTTAGCCTCTAGACCCTAAACCCTAAACCCTGGAACCCTAAATCCCCCACTCCAAAGCTTCCAACTTAAACCCTGAAAAACTAAACTTGAGCCCAAACCGTAAACACTAAACTTTGGGTACGGCCCCCACCCACAAACAGTCTATATTGGGGGTCCTATTAAGGGCTATATATACCATATTATAATTATTATCCAGCTGTTACTGAGTGGAGGCAGTATCCAAACTAAACCTTACTGCCAGGGTGCTACAAGAGGGTGACCTCGTCGGAGCGTCTCTGCTGGAGGCCTGAGCTCTCTGATTCAGATTCAAGGATTAGGGTTAGTCTTGAAAAACAGTTGAATATTGGGGTGATATACGGACAATGGAAAAGAAAATGGAAACTACTATAGGATTTAGGAACTTTAGGGTTTAGGGATTAGGGTTTAGGGGGTTTAGGGTTTAGGGGGTTCAGGGTTTAGGGTCCCAACAATGGAGAATCAGAAGGAAAGGAGCGTCGACATGTAGATTGTTTCCCCGAACTTCCAAGTAAGGGTGCAACAAAAACAAATAATGGGGCTTAGGGCTCAGGGTTTTGGGATGAAGGTAAAGGAGGTACAGTTTGAGATTCGAGGGCGCAAGCACCCAAATATAGGGGGTTTCTCGGTGACAAACACCATGATCTGAATGACTTTGGGAACCTAACATCCCAATGCTTGGAGGGTTGGACCCGTAAGGCGTGCAATTCCCAACATTCCTTCCGAGCCTTGAACCTCTCAACTCCTGGCCTCTTGCTCCTTAAGCCTCTCAATCCCTGAATCCTAAACCGGATCCTCACGCACCCTCCGCATCTTACTGGCGCTCTTACAGGGGAGTGGGGGAGTGGATCATTCGAATAATCCCCCCTTACAAGGGTCCCTATATTCACTCCCCCAGGCCCCGTAAACTCTTGGCTTGAACATAAACCCCCTAAACCTTATAAATCCCAAACCTTTCAGCACAAGTATCAATCGCAAGACAAGTCCCCAAGCAATGCAGATGAGAGCTTAGGGTTTAGGTCTAGACCCTAAACCCTAAATTCTAAACCCTACACCCGGAATCCTACCTCCTAAGCCCTAACCTTTAAAACTTAATCCCTACACCTTAAATCCTAATCCCTAAGCCCTAAACTCAAACTCCTAATCCCTGCACTTCAAATCCTAATCCCTTAGCCCTAGGCCCCTTAAGCACCAGTCATGGATTCTGCCAACCTGACGCCAGATGCCTTGGGTGATGCTGCCTGAGGGTTCCTTCGTCAGGCATCCCAAGATGCGGCAGGCGCATGGTTTCAGGGTTACAGAGGCAAGGATTTAGAGTTTAGGGTTTAGAGTTTAGAGCTTGGGGTTTAGGGATTACAGCTTTAGGGATAGGGAGATAGGGATTTGGGGGGTGGAGTTTAGCGATCAAGATTCCAGTATTATGTAGGGAATTAGGGTCTTGCCTCCTTGGGATTTTTTCTCGTCTTATTCCAGCATAACCCTAAGGAAGGAACAGAGGGGGGATGGCAGTACACGGACTACTTCTATTGCATCCATTCCCCAATTCCCAAGTCACTCTTGGAATCGAGGTTTCAGGTTGCATGGTCCGTTCTTTCCGTGCCTCGAAATTCTGGGTTTAGGGTTTAGAGTGATGTAGACCCTGATTAATAAACCTCCTCTCCTTAATAGGGATTATAAAGCGGATGCTAATGTAAAAGGCCCTTAAAACTTAAAAGGAGGGAAGTTATTGGTGACGGCGCCTCTACGGGCCCCTGCGTCTCTGCACATTTTTGTTGCTTCCTGTTGTAGACGATGCGCTGGGGTCGGGGAGGGGGGAGGGGGGGTAATT
>CAJNIZ010002189.1:0-13213 GCA_905231905.1 Symbiodinium pilosum | reverse complement strand
CTCAATGTGTTCGAAACTATGGTAAGATGCTCGAAATCAGACTTCGGAGGGGTACTTCACAGTGCTTCGGCTCCCTGAAATTAAAGCCCTATTTGTGCACATGGGCATTTTTCCATAGTTTCGCGTGCATGGACCTCAGATCGCATGATTGGAAATGTGCTTAAACACAGGGGCCCGTACGGGCGCCGTAACCAAGTTATTAATCCTAAACCCGAATATTAAGGACCTTAAAAGGAGGGAGTTTATATATCACGGGTTTCAATTGGACTTTGGCACGTTGACTTAACTGCAGATGCTGCACCTTTCTAAGTAGCCTGCGGTTTAGGGTTTAGTGAGTCCACTTTGTCTCATCCATTGCCATCCTTTCTCGTGGGCTTCTGCAGGCCCTTATGCGCGAGCGGGTCTCGTTTATGATTGAAATCCTAAACTCTAAGCCATTAACCCGAAACCCTTAACAACAACTGTTTTGCAAACCCGAACTTGTTGACCCTTAGCCCAAAATTTTATACCTCGGATCGGGAGATCGCCAACAGTCCAACTTCCCGTAGGTTTTAGGTACCAAAACGAACTCCTGAGACTCTGGTAGCCGGAACCTCAGTACTGGGTTGCCCTTAAATAAAAGAAATCAATTTATGTTAAGTGAATAATAGGGTTTCCCTATGGTATTAGCTTACTTTAAGTTCCTTAACAGCCCGAGACCCTAAATCCTAAACCCTAAACCCAGTACTTGGGCACTTGGAGACCTAGTGCTCTGCAGGGCAAGATCAAGCTCCTTAGATGCGGCTGGCTTATCACCCAGCATCCCCAGTACGGCGCCGGGGCCTCGTCCGAACCCTGTGCGTTTTGGGGTTTAGGTTGATGTCGGCCCAATTCGTGCAAAAGGAGCCGCCCCAAACCCAGGCAGCCCATGCTTCGACGGGCCACAGTCCCCCTATGACAGTAATTCTATGGTGACCCCAGTAGCCCATGACAGAGGGTTTGGGTTTTCAGGGGCTCCGCTAGGGCGAGCTCGTAGCAACCCCATGACGGTTTAGACGGAGGAGTTAGGAGGTTAGGAGTGTTGGGCTTACCATCGTGGAGTTGGGCTTCGGTGAGGCTTCCGGTTCAGGGCTTGCGGTCAGCTGGTCTTGTAGAATGATGAGAATTGTTGCGGTACTGTTGTGGATGATTATCTATGCTCTCTCTCGTCCGCGGGCCTTCGTCGTGGAAATTGCATTTCAGCTGGTCAATAGGAATACAAGTCTTGACCAACTTCTAGTACTGTCTTTCCCACTCCAAGCAGCCACTTAAATTCCGGAAATTCACCAATGTGGGTCGGCACCACAAACGTGGCTGGTACACTTGATGGCTAGTGTTGGTGGAAACTCCTCAAAATCAAATTGCCCTTCTGAAGGTAAACGTTTGCCGGGTCCATATGAGCCATAATCTAAACTCCTAAGAAAGGATATATATATAATATAATATATATGGATATATATATATATGGGGGAGTTGTTTTGCGGTTGCTAAGGGGATACAGGGAGTTTAGACTGAGCTCTGAGCGAATAAGCATAACTTGCATAGAAGGTGGCTTGACGAGTATTCCGCTCCACATATATCTTAGGAGGACCCCCCACCCAGTAATAGTGGTATAATAGCAATATAAGAGGACCCTAATATTATCCTTATTATCCATAATAGTCACTATTACTGGGTGGGGGGTCCACCTAACATATATGTAGGTTTATAGGGCTATAGTCGAATTTTGGTTGGGCTCGTTCCGTGGGTTTGGGCTCAAGATTTGTTTCTTGGGGGTTCCAGGTAGGCGCCTCGTGAAAAGTGGTCTAGGGCCAACGCCAAGATCATAGGCCCCAAGAGTCCATGCACTGGAGTCTAAACCATAGCCCCTAAACCCTTACATAGGCACGCATGATGCTGGATTGCATTTGACCGATACCTCCTCTGCCCATGCAATGTCAGCCACGGTCTCAAGTCCTTACAGGTGGGTTATGGGGTTTAGGGTTTAGGGTCTAAACTCCCTAAAATCGGGTTATATGGGGGATTCTATTGGGAAGTATGATAGGGGTGACTAAGGGGGATACTCGGAGTTTAGACTATAGCTCATGTAGTAGAAACGGGTCCCTAAACCCCCATATATACCCCTTGCGCTTAAATTTCGTGTCTTATTGCTTATTCTGGCATCTTGCCGACTAGTTAGTGTTGTTTGGCTTTCCTGTGCCGACTGCCAACGCCTCAGAGGAAGTCCACACCTTAAACTCTAAACAGCTTAGGGTTTCGGGCTTAGGGCTTAAGGCAGCACGCATCCTCCTGGCACCCCTCTTTCTGGGGTGTCCCAAAAACTTTCCATCCTTGCTGTTGGGATCAAGCAACCAAATAATTGTGGAATATTGGAGCCTCTTGGGAACATGAACCTTGAGCCCTGACTAAACCCTAAACCCTAAGTCCCCCCTTTCCCAGGAGCTACTCCATGCCCTCAGCAATGACAAGGCAAAGTCAGTGGGATGTGATGCTGGGTTTAGGGTTTTGGGTTTTGGGTGTAGGGGTACTGTTTTTTCTTAATGGTTCTTAGTAAGGAAGATGGGAATATAATCCCTATATAACCCCTATATCATATATTCCCTTATACACTGCTAAGAACCAGGAAGTTTTGCTGAAGATCGGAGGTCATGCTTTAAGGGTCCCACAAACCCTGAACCCTCAGATAGGACAGACCATCCGGAAAAAAGAAGCTCGGGTTCACTGCTAAATTAATGCCATTCTGCGGATCCTTTATAGGGGACTTGCTGTTCTATTCCTATTACTTATGTTTACGAATTTCTATTACTACTGCTACGTCCTTCTGGGGTCCCTATAGCAATGCACCCTAGCTTGGCAGGTCCGTGTTTCTTGGCCTTCGGTGACGAAGCAGATCATAGGTAGAGTAACACAAGGTAGGGCTGTAGTATGGGTCATAGTGACACTTTGACACTTTGGTGAGTACATGTTTGTTGTCCAGTGAGGGAGGCCCAAGATCACATCCTGCCGGCCCTGTATTTACAGTCATTCTGAGCGTGTGGGAGGTCTAGGTGTCCATATCCATCATGATCTACATGGGGGACTACCTGAACCCTACAATGCCTGTTAGGTTTATGGTCAACTCGTTTCATCGGGCTTGAAATACTTCATGAAGTGTAGATGACGCCATTTTTGGGGTTCATCCTGTCCCCAAACTGTAATCCTAAAACGCTGAAACCCTTAGCCCCAAAACCCTAAATTAAACCCCTCAACGCCAACCCTAAACCCCTAAACCCCAAACCTGGTCCAGCTGATCTAGTGCTCAAGACGGACCCTACAAACTCCCTATCCTCCACAGATCACCGTGCCTCCATTGGCTAGCTGAAACGTCGAAACATCCTAAGCCCTAAGCACTTCGAACCTTCAACTCTGAACTCCTACTTGGAGGCCCACGGGACTTAGTAACTACTTATAACTGGGCTGATAACCCTACTTAGGGGTACCCCAATTATACGTAGGGTTATATTCCCAGTTATAAGTAGTTACTAAGTCCCATGGGCCTCCAAGTACAAGTTATAAGCTTGTAACCTCTCCTAGGTACTTTGAAATTTTTGGTTACCCCCAACCATCCTAAATCTGGACACTGCTATAGTAATAGTCTATAGTCATATTAAATCAGCCATAGTCTAAGCACCTTAGAGGGGATTAGGGTTAATGGTTTAGGGTTTTTAGGGTTTAGGTATTATGGGGGTTATTGAGGGGGGAGACTAGGAGTTTAGACGACGGGTCATATGGGAGCAAAAGGGTCCTCATGTTTGGTGTTGGGTTTACAAGAATCCTCTTATTACGTACAATAGCCACTAGACATAATCCCCCAAAATCCTTTACAACCCCCCTAGGCTGGTACCTACTGTGGATGCACTACCCTACCGACGTTATACCCGAAACCCTAAACCCCAACCCTTAATCTGGACCCTGCTCAGGTCATTCAATATGTTGGGAAGCCTCAGTGGTGCAAGATTTTCTCCATCCACTATATGTGTCCCTTTGGGATACCAACCTTAACCCTAGACCCCAAATCCTTACCTAAACCCTAAAAACCCTAAACCCTAAATCCTAAATCTTAAACCGCAGATCCTAAACCCCCAAAATCCTTGCTCCTTGGTGTTCTCCGTGTATTTGCAGGTGAAGAAGCTCTTCGATGGAGAGGCGCCTTGAAAGGGTTTCGCGGCTTCGGGTCTAGGGTCTTGGGCTTTACGGTGTACAGTTTGGGGGATTTGTGGTGAGGGTTTAAGGATTCGGGGTTCAGGGGTTTAGGGTTTTGAAAAGGGCGACCGCCGGTGCTAGAAAGGTCTGTCACGCATCACATATAAAACAAGGATTGGGAGTTGGGGTGGCATCAAAGGATCAGGTACCCCTGTTGGGGTCTGGTTCGGGGGTTTTGGTGTTTTGGGGTTGAGGGTTGTGGGGTTTAGGGTTTAGATTACATCAGGGTCCATGCTGGTTCACAATTTTGTAGAAACCAAGATTGGAGGGGGGATGCTGCCTCTACGTGTCCGGTGTGTTTTTGGGTTGTGGAACCTGAATCAAATGCTACAGTTCAGTCTCGTAGCTGGAGACATAGGCAAACAAACAAATGCCTGCATATGTTCGCACCAGATATCTCTCACAGACTTGCGAATGCCTTATTTCTGGGTTCTTGTTGAAATACTATTAAAATGATCATTGTCAATCTATATTGGGCCCAGGTATACTTAAAAGTGCAGTTCAACAAGAACTCAGGTTGTGCAGGTTGTAAACTGGATAACCAAAGCCATCAGCCGGCTGGGGTGATTGTCCGATTCATGCTGCAGACACGTCTTCTTCCCCAAGGGCCCAAATACCCAAATTAGGGTTTAGAGTATTGGAACCTAAATCGCCGTTCTTGTGGTAGTTGGAGCCTCTAGGCTTCTTACTCTTGGGAGCGTCTCGAGTTCTGACAGAGCCACGGATCAAGGCGCTAAAACGAAGAAATTCTTTTGGACTTCTACAAAAAACAGTTGGCTAGACTTTTGGAAGTACATGGTGCCTTTTCTGGAAACACGTGTAATGCCTTCCACCTGAATTCAAAGGACGGTACCTCGCCCCCGCCCCCCCCAATACCCTACCATTGAATACTCCGCGGCAAGGGCTTCTGCTGAAGGAATTAGATAGGGCTCCCTTTAGAAACCTTGAAAATTAATTTAAGATGTCATGAAAACCAGTTGAACCATCAACAAAGCCGATCAACATGCATGCTAACAAGCAAAACCAAACCAAGATGGCTTAAACACAGCCCGTCAACATCTAGTTCAATTGGACAGCAACTAAATCCAAATGGAAAAACAATGTACGGTAATTGATAACCGAATGAAAACCTAATTAAGGTGAGCGCAAATGTGAGGCAGAACAAAAAAACAGATTCACATCACAGAGAACCCAAATTGAACCCCGTCATAAACAAATAAAATGCATACGTTCAAATAACCAGCATTGCCGTCGAGAAAAAACGCCATGTATGCCCAGTCTTTCCGAGTGGGCTCGACGAGTCCCAAACGGCCCAACTTATGGGAGCTTTGCGAGCTGTGCCAGGCAAGACCTTCCAACCTTGCAGGTGCTTCCAAAACGCACCTCCGACTGTCGATGCTAAAAATCCTGCATGACCTTAGTCTGCCATAATCCCATAATTCCCAAGGTATAAGGTACTTAGGGTCATGCAGGATTTTTAGTATCCACCGTACCTTCAGCGCAATGTCATACCCCTGTGACGCCCCAAAGTCCCTCGCAAGGCCTGCTTGCTTCGACGGAGCTTCCACGCTGCGTCCTCTCCAATTTCCAAATCGAATCCTCCGCTCCAAAGAGACCAAGGTAAAAAGCTCAATTTGTTTAGGGTTTAGGGTTTTCAGATTAGGGTTTAGGTCTTTAGGGGTTTAGGTTTATAGGGTTTAGGTTTATAAGGTTTAGGGTTATAAGGCTCAGGATTGAGGGTTATAGGGTTTTTCAGCTGCCATGCGCTTCCAACACTCTCTTGGAGCATCTGAAACATTTCCGGCTGGCGCCTCGGCGCAGACTACGCGGTTTAGGGTTTCATGGCCTCCCCGACTTCTAAGTGTACCAAACCGAAGCACTCATAGTCTACAAGAATCACACACTTTGGCATCCTTATAGCTGTAATTGCGATGTGGTAGTTGTTCCCCAAACGGACACTATGAAGCATAACTTTCCTTACGTTTTCCCTCATAGACCTCAAGGGCCTGAAGGAACCCTACCCCCCCAAGACCTTTAGAACAAGCCCCCATGTATGTTTGGGGAGTCTATAATACTTGTATAGTTTGACCGGACCAATACCCTGACAAATCAACATAACCCCAAACCCTAAACGCTGAGGCAGTTTAGGGTTAAGGGTCTGTCAAGTAACGGTGTTGTAGGACCCAAGCACTATCATCAGAATGTTTTGGTTTCCTAAAAACCTGGTGTTTTGTACTTGGACCCTTTGGGTTTCAGAGACCACCCTAAACCCTAAACCCTATACTCTTAGCCTGGACCCTAAACCACATAAACCAACGGAAACCCTGAATCCGGGAACTTCCAGCAGACATGAGAGCTCAAACAGAACCATCAACATTTACGCGATTTAGGGTTTGCGTATAGAGGGAATCATGTCTTCATGGAATTTCTGTAAATGGGAGGGGGTTCCCAAAATTAGGGTACATTCTCGGGAGTCCCCATAATACCGACGCTAGAATTCGGCTCCATTTTGTGGTCCCCCAACTTAAGGAAACTACCAAATGTGGATGTGTACATGTATGTATATGAATAAATAACATATATATATATACATATATATATATATTAGTTATACACATATAGACGTATGTAGATTATGTACCCTCTTACGCCCCAAACCCTCACCGCTGTTATGAGCCCCACTTCCAGCAAACAGCTACACACGTAGCTGGAGCAGATGACCTTTTCTTTTACTAAATGAGCCATAATCTAAACTCCTTAAAGGGGTTATATAGGGGACTACTAAAATTGATATTAAGGGGGATGCTAGGAGTTTAGACAGTAGCTCATATCGGCATCCCAATTGCCCAAAGTGTGTAGAATTGCAGACTTGCTAGGCTGCAGTAGATGCTATTTATGGGTCTGGATGCTCAGGTTAGAGGCACTCCGCACTCTAGCTCCCTCTTGGAGGCCCACGGGACTTAGTATCTACTTATAACTGGGCTTATAACCCTACTTATAATCCCCCTAAATGGGCTTATAGAGGTTACCCCAATTATAAGTAGGGTTATAATCCCAGTTATAAGTACTTACTAAGTCCCATGGGCCTCCAAGCTTAGCCATAAACCATCAGAGCGCAACCCCAAGCCCTAAACCCTAAACCCTAAGCCTTCTTCTAACCCTAAGCCCTGTCCCTAAGTTAAAAGCCTCAAGCGCTGTAAGCCGTAAGTTCTAAATCCTAAGTTTGAAATCCTCAACGCCCGTCGCAGACCTTCGGGAAGCTTCCACTGGTGAGGGAACAAGGAACCACGCGGGAGCCTCACATGGAGATTTTCTACTTTCCAAACTTAAGTGTCCATGTAGGTCAATACGGTTGATACCCAAAATCCTGACTTACCCTAAGTGATTAGCCTATGCCTTGCAACTGACGTTGTTTTACTATAGGGAGGTCGTGCAGACTGTTGATACTGAGTATCAACAGTATTTAATTGAGGCCCCAACGGGTTAACATACACACACCTACTTTATACATATTGTGGGTGCCCTGTATATACCATATGGCCACGTGGGCCCTCTGGGCTTATAGCAACCCACCATGAGCCTGCCGCACTCTTTCAACAAAGTGGGCTTAAGGTTAGGTCCAACATTGCGTGTTGCCACAGCTAACCCCCAAATGTTTTCAAGATGTCTACAGTTGATTAGAATACGTTGCTCGTAATGCGAGTCACACTCGTTTTTTTCCAGAATTTGGAGGTTCAGGGTACTCATAGCCCAGTTTTATCTAGTATTAGAAGCGGGCACAGAACAGTTTGTAATTGGGATATATACGCAGTTATGATTGGGTTATCACAACCCCGAACCCTAAACACTAAACCCTAAATCCTGGACTTGAAGCCCTAGACCCCATGTATTCCTACAACTGCTTCAACTTGATCTCTATTTTCCTCATACTACTTGGGTAAGCCTAAAACCCCAAACCTTGAACCCTAACCCTAGAACCCTAAACTCCTTTACTCTAGACCGCAAAACCCCAAAGCCTAAACCCTGAAACCCTGAACCCCTTAGCCCGAACCCCAAACCCTAAAACCCCAAACCCTAAAACCCTAAAACCTAAACCCTAGATCCCTAAACCCCTAAATCACCCCTATATAATCCCTATATAGTCCCTATATAATCCTTATATCAAACCCCTAAACCCTCCCAGCAAAACCCTAAACCCCTAAAACCCCAAACACTAAAACCCTAAAACCTAAACCCTCCCAGCAAGGTCCAACCGAAAGCTGTCGGGGGAGGAACCCGTCGGGCAGCCTCAGGCTGCTGTGCCCGGGGCGCCTGTGACTGGGCTGCAAGTTTAGGGCTTTTAGGGTTTAGGGATTAGGGTTTAGGATTTAGGGTTTTAGGGTTTTAGGATTTAGGGTTTAGAGTTTAGAGTGTTAGGGTTTAGAGTTTAGGGTTTTAAGGTTTAGGGTTTTAGGGTTTTAGGGTTTAGGGATTAGGGTTCGGGCTGCACTTAGGGTCTACTTGAAGGGGCAGGGGGAGTATATAGGACTTGCTGGGGGGTTATATTGGGATTAGGGTTGAATGTTGAGGTCTGCTGGAAGGCCTAGGGGACTTGATAAATGGGATGGAAATGGTGTCATAAACAGGCCAACCACAGCAGGCACCACGAAGTCCGCTGGGCCTCTGCATAGGGTTTAGGACCCTAAACCCTAAACCCTAAGTGTGCCTTCATTCTCTCTTGAGACCCAGGATGCGGTCTGAGTCAAGGGGCTGGGAGTTTGAGCTGTGCCTGGTAACTTCAATGTGGACCCGAGCGCGCGGCACCGTAACACCCTAGCTACCGTGAGGCGCTTGCTCAAAGATGCTCAAGCAATGGGCCTTCTAGACTGCAAGCACGGATATCACAGGGACCTCCAAGGTAGGTCAAGCAATAGAGATCCTACACCTTAAGCCCAAACAAGCAGATAAGAAGCAAAATATATTGTAGAAGGTAGACCCATGATTAATAAACCCCCTCCCCTTAATTAATAAGGATTATAATGGGGATCCTAAGATTAAGACCCGTAAAACGCGGGGGTTTCATAAATCACGGGTCTACATTACTTTTTGGGGTCAAGCAGGTCTCAGGCCTTAGGAAGTGAAGCTTACGGCTTAGGCCCAGGCCTTAGTTTTGATGCAAGGGTTTTTTAGCTTGGGATTTAGGATTTGGGGCTTAGGGTTTAGAGTTTTGGGGGTAGGGCTTAGGGTTTAGAGTTCGGGGTGTTTGATTTAGGGTTTAGAGGTCAGGTTTGGGGGTTTAGTGCCAGGTCAAGCTGCCAAGTCATCGGATGGTACACTACCCTCCAAATGCTGGGATAGATGCACAAGATGCCTTTGAAACTGCTTGCTAAGTTCCTCTACCCTGAGCATGAGCGTGTGCAAAAAACCGCTTAATTTGGCCTCTGAGGTCGCTAAATACTATCCGCTCTGGGAAACTTAAAGGCCTACGGTACCTTAGAGCCAGAAGGCGATTGTTCTAAAGTAGCGAGGAGGGAGCTCTTCACAGGCTAAGCCCAAACCCTTAACCAGCCACGGAGCCTGCACTAGGGTTTAGGGTTTAGAGTTTAGGGTTTCGGGTTTGGGGTTTAGGGTTTAGGGCAGTTGGTTTATACACGGCAGACATCACCCCAAGCTGGGCAAATCGCAACGACCTCACCCGATGTGAACTTAAGATTTGGCTTATACTTCTCATTGTGTAATCGCTATGAGATGGCCAGCAGGGTGTCAAAGCAGTACTTGAAAGTCATACACTTGCCCAAGAAGATGTACGACTGTTACTCAAATGCAAAATGCCAGCCTTTAAACGATACCCGTTGATTTGGTGCTTCGACAACTTGTGTCAGTGAATTGTGAAAGGCGCCAAAAACATCGCAGGGTTACAATACCATCCCCTCAGGAGTACCCCCTTCTGGCAGACAAGCCTGCAATGCCGCCAAGGGCGCAAACAGCCAGTGCTCGTGAACATGTGAACATGGTTGCACGTTTCGAGAACTTTGAGCACAGAGCTGCGCAGGGCCTGTCCGGCCTTCAGCGTAAGCAGGTCTTCTGGAAGGAGTGGACTGCCACTGAAGTTCAGCGATATGAGAACAGTCCAGAAGACGTTCACCTGGAGGTGCCGACCGAAGTGGTGAGAGACCGGGCATTTGGCATTACCGGCCACAGTGACAAGTACCCCCCCCAGCACTGGAAATCCCACGACTTATTGACTCATACCTGAAACCATACAAGGTTTAGGGCATAATGCCAAACACAGAACGCAGGTCCCAAAGGCCCTGAAGACCTAGCCCCAAACCCTAAACCTACCTAAGCCCGACACACACTGTAAGTGCCCTGACGTTTGCATATCTTTGGCCCACTTAAAGAGTTTCGCGCTAGCCCTGAGGATCCAAGTATTCTTGGATTCAGGGTTCAGGGTTTAAGGCAGACAAAAAATTCATTTTATAGCTGCTCTTGCGTCAATGCTAAGTGCCCAACTATGGAGTACCTGGACGCTTAGGCCCCTAAACCCTACATAGTGTAGTCATCGATGTACGTAACTCTAAAGAACCTCTATATATTCCTCTAGACCTCGAATCTTACACCCTAAACCCCAAACCCTCATGCATGAGATTCATGTTACCAAGATCATTCCTTTTAAATCCGTCTCCGGAGCCCTGAGAGTGAGGGAGCTCAAAGACGCCACACGGTTTAGGGCTTAGGGTCTCTCCAAGCCGTAAAACCCTCGCCCTGAACTCTAGACACTAACTTGAAACCCCAAACCCTAAACCCTAGACCCTGAACCCTAATCCCTAAACCCTTAACTTTTAGTCCTAAACCCTGAACCCTATAAGCCAAAGTTGGTTGGGCAGCCCTATGATGAAGGAACCCTGCGTATTAGATCTCAAGCCCTAGGGTTTAG
Source organism: Symbiodinium pilosum (assembly GCA_905231905.1). Lineage (NCBI taxonomy): Eukaryota > Dinophyceae > Suessiales > Symbiodiniaceae > Symbiodinium > Symbiodinium pilosum. Next base: position 2,037 of record CAJNIZ010002189.1, on the reverse strand, counting down.
GGTTTACACTTTAGGGTTTCGGGTTTTTAGAGGGTCCAAGTACCCAACTACTTTGCTCGTCGGTCCCAATGCGGAACTCCAAAATACCATAATCCGTATATTTTTGGCACCTAAGCCCCGATGTTTGTGCACCTGGACCCTTCGGGGTCTACAGGGCTCTGTGTACATAACCCTGTAGCGCAGAACCCTAAACCTTAAGCCCTAAAAACCAAAGCAATAAACCTTAAGCCCTAAACCTTAAGTCCTAAAACCTAAGCCCTAAAACCTAAGCCCTAAACCATAAGCCCTAAACCCTGAACCCCAAGCAGACAGGTTCCAAAGGGCCCCGAGCCGAAAGCGAAAGCGCCGCCAGCAAAAGCGCCGCCCGCGAAAGCGCCGCCCGCGAAGGCGAAGGCCGAGCCGGAGCCAATGCCTCCGCTTCTTGGCACGCAGTGTAGGGTTTAGGGTTTAGGGTTTAGGGCTTAGGGCTTGGTTTAGGGTTTAGGGTTGAGTAGTATTTAATTTGGGGATACTATGGTACCCAATATTACCCCAATAATGGAGAATCAAATGGAAAAGAAACTGGAAAATGAAATGGAAACTGGGATTATTACGGTGGTTAATAGGGATGATTTGAGTCTTCTTGGCAGAGTTGAGGTTAATGTAGGAGTTTCCCAAAATTAGGTGTACTTTTTTGGGGGTGCTATAGGGGAATATATAGGGTTTGGGGATTATAGGGTCTAGGGTTTAGGGATTAAGGTTTAGGATTTAGGGTTTAGGGTTTGGGAGGGCATACTATGTTACCCAATATAGACTAAGATTATATCCTCCTTTTGGGGTATCGTTTTTATTATAAGGAATATAATCTTATTAGGTTCAACCACCAAAAAACGCTACTCATGTGGTAGTTTCCCAAAATTAGGGGTACCCTTTTAGCGGTCCCTATAATAAGGACTCTAGTATTTTGGGGTCTATATGGGGGTCCTCTTATTTGGGGAAACTGCCATGTAAACCTCGAATTAATAAGCCCCCTGCTTTTAAGGGCCTAAATATTAGGATACTTAGTATAATCCTCATTAAGGGGATGCGGGTTTATCAATGAGGGGTCTAGGTTAGGGTTTATAGCGGTTAGGGCTTATAGGGTTTGGGGCGGTGTTGGGGTTTAGGGTTCAAGAGTTTAGGTTTTAGGCTTTAGGGTAGGCATTTAGGGATTGAATTCGGTAGCTTTTTTTGCAGGGTCAAAGTATCTATGGGTTTGGGGTTTCGGTTTAGGATTAAAGGATTAGAGTTGGGGCCACCGTTGGGGGGGCTAAACTACAGGGAGTACGTCTTTGGCAGAGTCAAGGTAACTATGCATATCTTTGACCTCATTATGGCGATTGGTATTTATTGTCCTTATTATCGACAATCAGTATTTTGTTGTACCTACTAGTCCTGTTGTATTCCTTTCATGGCGCATCATCATTGCAACTTTCTTCATCTGATTGTTATTTTGCGGCTCTATATTCCGTGTCAGCGTATCTGTGCAATACATTTGTTGATATGGGTGTTGATCCATAGGTACTTCGGCAAAACTATGTAGGGGTCCTCTGACTCGATAAGGAGAAACAATGGCAGATGTGTTTTCAGTAATGGCCATTTCTGGGAACAGGAATTTCGATCAACTACCACCTATGTATTAGATCTACATATATATAAATACCGAGAGTCAATGAATCCAAACTAGAGGCCGACAGAATTAGAACAAGTAAGGTTTCGGGTTTGGTGTTCGGGGCTTAGGGTTACGGGTTAGGAGGGCTAGTACCCTAGAGGTCATGGTACCTTCAACGCAGGGCCCGGTACCTGTATGTGACGGGTCCTGGGTTCTGAAACCCTTAAGTTTGGATAATGGCCGTTGGAGCACGAGCCCATTGAATTAGACTCATGAGCTGCCAAGCAAGGTCCACAAAAGCGCCAGTTGCTGCGCCTGTGCCGGCGTCCACGCCGAGTCCTTGTGCGTTCCCGTTTCTGCCTTTGATATTCAAGAGGTATGGGCACGCTTTTTTTTTTTTTTTTTTT
>CAJNIZ010002188.1:0-26876 GCA_905231905.1 Symbiodinium pilosum | reverse complement strand
GGCTAGGCAAACCAAGTAATTGAGTTAAACTGGCTCTGTGGATTGGGAGCCGTGAGATTTTAGAGATCCAGGTACCCTTAAGCTAACCTCTGGGCTGCTCAGGGCTTCAAAGCAAATAGTAAGGTTTCAGGAATTAGGTACCTTTAAGCCTTCTGATGAGAAATAAGTAATTGCTCCAAAACTAAATGTTTGATCTTCTCAAACCAACAAAAATTACGAACTTTGCACCCAAAACTTGACATTAAAGAGGGTACCGAAACATATCCCAGATCCTGAAGAAGCCCCGAAAACTTGACATTAAAGAGGGGGGACATGCATAAGAGGGTCCAACATTAGTGGTTAGCACAGCAGTGTGGAAGAAGAGTTTGTGTTCATCAGTGTGTGTTCTGTGAAAATTGTTAATTCCATACTTTTTCTATTCAAGACCCTTACCTGCTGTTCGCTGCTCCTCTTAAGATTAGCCTAAAATGTAAGTACCTGTCGGAGACGTATTCGAGATTGAGGGTAGGATATGTGTGAAATAAAGGAATGTCATTGGAATAGGAGCCCCAGCAACTAGAACGGATTTTCGAGCATAGTTCTGAGATATTGTGCGGCACATCCATTTATGATTGCTTCTGTGCTTTTCAAATTCGATGATCCTGACAGAGTGCACAGTGATTGAGACGCAAAGCCACAAGTAGGTGCGTAAGCCCTATACACTTTCCCTTGGGTTCAGGGCAACTCAGCCTGGATGACCAGAGCGTTCACGTGAGAGCTAGACGCAATGCTTCAAAGCTTCTTCAGCTCAGTGCTAACCTTCATAGAGCTTTACTCAGCTGGATACAGAGTCGGATGCCGGTTTTCTGAGATTTCCTTGGGTAGTTCGACGGCGGGATTGAAGGGTAGATCGATGTGTGTACATATTTATAATGTTGTATAGATGGGATTGTATGAACAAATCTTCTTTAGGGGTATGTAGGTTATGAACATGCAGGATCTAGGTTTTTAAAAGAAACTGGAAGCTGGGCTATAAATCCCCCCAACGTAGATTACTTATCCGAATGATTAGTCCGCTAGATGGTAGCCTTGCGGAACGGCATCTTCCTTCTTGCGAACGCGTCGCCAAACCCAGGTGAAGCCCTGGCCGTACCCACCATGGACTCAGTATGCACTGAAGCGTTTACCCTCATCCCTATTAATTACTCAGCCTCATTCTTCATACCCCACGAGCTCATGCCCAAACTCAAAACTTCAGATCCGCACGTTCGAAAGTGCCAAGCTCAGGCCTGTGGCGCTCCATGCAACGCATCAGACGTAGCATTCCCGGCTGAGTTAACGTTCCGTGTTTTTTCTTTGAAGTTTAGGGTCGAAGGTTGTCATGCCTCAAGCTCCAAATGGTCACATGGATTCACATGATAATGAGCTGAAGGCTTGCAAGATTTTGGTAGTGTACGGTGCTTTTGTGACAATCCGCTGAGAATTTGGGGGTTCCGAGTTGGACCCGGAAAAGATGACCCAGCATTGGTCCCGCAAGCCCCGCAGTGCTTTCGTGGTTTGAATGGTCATCTCTGCTGCGCTACTACTTGAAGGGTCAGGGGGATTTAGTAAGTAGGTTAGTAACCACTATAACCCATATCATAACCCCAGTTATCCTCAGTACTAGGCAACTTACTGAGTCCCCCTGACCCTCCAAGTAAGGAATCCAGTACACGTCCGTACTTGATAGCAAAGCCACGTGCTGTTGAAAAGTCTTGTTTGGGAGTCTTCGGATGACTTCATGGAGCCCGGCCCGAACCTCTACACACCCCAAGGCCCCTAAACACCACCTAGACAGTCTGAACAACTTGGGGTACTAAAGCTAAGTGATGTGGCTATAGAGGTTGATACGTGTACGTACAATGTCCCCTGCCTTTCAAGCACTGCTCCCTCAGACCTAAAGCTGCGTGAAGGCACAGGGCCACTCTCCAGCCCAAAGATATAGGGAAATGGTTAGGTTTAGGGGTTATGGGGTGTAGGGTGTCAAGTTCAAGGTTTCGGGGTTTTGGTCTAATCTAGCTTTTTGTACACGAAAATGAGCCGAAGTGGCAAGTGTGCATGTGAGGCTTATCATAAGGTGCGGGACAGACAAAAATCCAAAACCAAAAAAAAGCAAAGACTCTGAGCCCCAAACCCAATGCTATCAACCTTCCAGAAGAGAATACCTTTCCATTTATAGTCCTTGTAATTCTCAAAGGGGCAAAGCCAGGCACCTCTAGGGTTTGAAAATCCAAAGCTCTATTCGTCCCAAGTTGTCTCTACATGTGGCTATGTAACCCCCAGGGGAACCCTCTCAGCTTTCCCTAGGGGTCCATGTATTAAATAATTGGGATGTGGGTCATGGTAGTTATAGTACAGGTTTGGAGTAAGTATATGGGGGATTGTCAAAATTATGGTCCCTTTTTGGGTCCCCTAAATTAGGCCCCGTCTTAGGCCCCGTATTATAATAGGGACCCAAAAAGGGGCCATAATTTTGACAGCTCCCCATATGATTATTGGGTACTTGGACCCTTGGGGTTTGGAAACCACTCAGCTGAAGCCAGGACCCCGATCTTCACGGCAGCGAATCACTGATCCCATGCTCGACCTTCATTAGCAGTCCCCTGCCTTCTTGAGTCCTTAGGGCTTTCATGGTTTCAGGGTGTATGGGGATCGGGATTGGGGTTGGGGCTTCGTGACTTTAGGGTGTAGGGTCTATGTTTTGTTGATTTTGGGTGTCATGGTTTTAGGTTTTCACGTTTTGCGGTTTCAGTCTGTGGGGCATAGGATTTCCAGGTTTTGATTTTTCAGGGTATAGGGTATGAGGGTATCAAGTTTGGGGTTCCAGGATGTTGGGTTTGGGGTTTAGGGCTGCTGGTGATCCGTCTAGGTTTCAGAGATTATGGTTTGGTCAGTTTAGGATTTCGGATTCCAGGATTCCTTCCAGGCTTTACCTGACAAGGTTCGATGAGCGACTTTTGGACTTCCTGTGTCTTTAGCGTCCTCAAGCATGAAGAAATTTAGCGGAGACTGTATCCCGTAACCCTTCGGGGGGCCACTGCGCTATGTCTATGCGTGGTGGCGGGAATTAACCTGGTATAAATACCTCCTGCGGCTTCGACCCATTAGCCGAGACCAGCGTGCTGCGGGCTACGCCTTTGGATTTGGGAAGGCCCTCTGAGTCTGCTGATTTCAATCTCGCAGAAGGCCGCGGCCCACGCCCAGGGAGGTCAGCTACAATATGGGCAGATGCTGTTTGTCAGTATCGCGGACAGCCAGGCCGTTTTTCCATGGGGAGATTTGCATCGGTACCTGGTCTTGCGGACCGCTACCTGCCCTTGGCCATGCATCTCGCTGCCTCACCCATTGGCAGTCGCCCACCCGTTGGGCCATAGGGGAATGCTGAGACTTTTGTCGCGACCTTACTTAGGATCGTTAAGCAGCCTGTTGGCGCTGGGGAGGCACTATTCATCTCAGTGCCGCTTATTATTTGGGCTTGAGCCGTGCTCTTCTGAACAGGGTTTCTCCCCCACGGCCGCCAGGTGCCCCCTTTGGCCTCAGTGACTGCTCTTTCGAGGGCGATGGCGTCTACCTGCTGTATCCCGTAATCTTCCTCCCAGTAGCATCATGGTAGCAAAGGCCACAGACGAACAGACTCATGTGGGAGATTGAAGCCGGAGAACTGCGGAATGTTCACCTTTTCAGGACAGATTCAAAAGCCTTGTAAGCAAACTTGAGCGACCCAGGAAGTCTCATAAATCGGCTTGGCAAAAAGTTGTGCAAGAGCCCGAAGGATGAAGAATAAAACGCAATGCCAGACCCCCACCCTTCCCTTCGCGGCATAGACGACCATGATGATTGGCTAACTTGGGCACGCAGTCTTAGCAGCTCTCACCTGAACCCTGGACATCCTGAAGCTTACACCCTGAATGGAAACCTGTTCCAGAGGACACCTTATGACTCATGCAACCCCCATGAAGCCACACCCTCCTAGTGGGCAGCTATGCAGGCGATATGCAACATCCAGCCCAAGAGTCATGCCCCACAAGCTCAGTTGCACACATGCTTGGTTCCTACCCCTCGTCCCTGAATCGTCCTTTGAAAACATACCACCCAGTGTTGAGAAACCATTCTGTTTATCTCCCTGACGTGCGGACCTCTGCTTAGACTGGACTTCTTTGCAACCAGCTTACACCCTTGAGATAAACAGCTTCCACTCCGAGGTATGTACGATGGCAACGCCTTCCTCACATGTGATGACGGTGCCAGGCGCTCAGAACATCTCAAGGGTTCCTCAGAACATCTTAGTGGCGCGGCTTTTTGAAGCTCCGATGAACCGCTAAACTTTATCGCCATGAATTTCACCCCGCATATACCATGTGCCCAAGTAAGTGGGTTCTGCTGTTAGTTGCACATCCGTTCCGCATTGAGCGCACGCAGCTTGCACGAGTATCGCTCTAGAGTTCGCAGAGGTAAATACTTTGCCGTTTTTGCGGGTTTAAGTTTTGTAGTTGGCCCAATGGATAAAGCTAGCACTCATAAAGAGCGCCAATGCTAGCCTCACTTGAAAGAGATCCCTTTCAATCCATTCCCCCTTCCTTACTGTGAGCATCGGGGAGCTGCATGCTTAGGCTTTTGGTCAAGGGGATCACGGGCGTTCAGGTTTTCGAGGCTCTGGGTTCAGAGGATCGGGGTCAGAGTGCCAGTGCTCGATAGACCATAGTTCCGTGAAGCGAGGCCTCCCAACAAGGCAGCCCACTGGTGAAAAAACAGCTTGCAATTGGCGTCAGCAGATCACTTTACTTGAGATGTACGCTGTCTAAAGTCAAGTCCCTACGTGTTGAACTGTATACATACGTCCGCGGACATCCAAGGTGCGGGGGTCTAGTTTGGAATCTCTCTGCAAACATTGAATCGGGAACCTTGCAGGCACGCCTTTTCAGCTTCCTTGTTTGTGTTGTAGAAGGGATATGGTGCTCAATAGAGTGGGGTACTTTTCCCAAGTGCTCATCTAGATTCGACCAAGTTACTTGCCTCGCAACTGCGCGAATGAAGGGGACTCTGTCACGGGCAAAGGGTGTTTGCTCTGTGGACTTTCAGTCAAGTTGCACATTCATGTGAATGCAAGGACCCTCGCCTAACTGGTGCATCGTTGTGTATTACCCTGGGTTAGGGGCAACCTTGTCCACTAGAATCCTGAGCTCCAAGGCCCACAACTAGCTTTCAGCTATCCAGTACGTAAAGCTGCTCGTGCCTTGAAAGAGCCGGAAACCCTGATGTTGGGCTCGAAGCACAAGATTCCCAGGAATAAGACATGAGAGTTCTTGGTAGACATTCACTATACGGATTCCTTGAGAGTCATCCGAAAATGTTTTTTTCATATTCCCCACATCTCTTTGTGCTTTCGGAAGCCCCATTCGTTTGCATCAAGGTTTACAAGCCAAATGTCACTGGCTGCCAGAGAGCTTGCTTAGCCGGCCACTGGGACTTGCAATGGCACTTTATCCCAGGGCTCCAACAAGACGAAAGTAGGTACAGCCTTTCTGTGCTGCTTATAGAGTTCAAGGCGCAAAGTAGATATTGCTAGCAGACTTGCGGCCCCTGGGTAAAGGATAGCATTTAGGGCTTAGGCTTGGCCATGGGCTGCTGTTCAGGTACGTGCGAAAAGTTGCGCATAAAAGTATGCACATATGATTACATATGTATTCGGTGCACGTCGTCGAGGACGCCCAAAGAAGATCGTGGTTGCGAGGTGTTTTCAGAAATGCACGGGGGAACATGTTGCGTTTTTCTCAGTTTCACTGCCAAGGAGAGAGATTGCGGTAGGGGTTCGGACTACTTATACATCAGGATTGGGGACAGAGTATGATTGAATTGGTAGTTGTACCCACTCAGCCCCCTACATCATTTCAGAATGAGGTTAATCTTTGCGAGGGCCATGGCAATCAGAGTTTACGGTAACAGCGCAGGAAATAACACAAAGCATCTGGATAAGCAAAGTCCCCGAAGCCTTGTTTGTTTCTCCCCGGCATTTTCCTATAAAGGATTTAGGTCTCTAGGTTCTAGCAGAATGCAATTGGATTTCCCCCCTACCAAGGTTCCTAACCCAAACCCTGAACTGGAACCTTCACAGGACATTACTTAGGTACAGGAACTAGACATCCTGGTATGGCCATGCCTGGAATATTTGTGTCAACAAGCCTACAAGCCCAAACCCTGAACTCTATTACCAAACTTAACCTAATCCCTAAACCCTCAACCCTATATAACCCCGTTATAGTATGTTTCCATTCTCTTTTCCAGTATCCCTATATAACCTATATTACCCTATATTCTGCCTTAGCTGGGAAGGTGAGACGACGACCGTGGTTGTTGCAGGGGACAGCCTCGATCTCAGACGGCATTGTGGGGGGGGGTTTCCCAAATGTAGTGGTACCATTTTGGGGGTCCCACTGGTAAGGATTATAGTATTTTGGGGTCTGTAGTGCGGTCTTCCTATTTTGGGAAACTACCTTGCCATGGTACGGAACACTTTCGCATTCCGCGCTCAGAGCTTATTAAAGTGTAGGTGCCCTCTACTTGGGTTCTATCAAGGTTCCCCCTACTTGTGTTGTAGGTTTAGGGTTTAGGGTTTAGGGTAGCATTCCGTAAGCTGTAAATCATCAACCGTAAATCCTGAAATCCTCGGGGCGCAGAGCGTACAAACCCCCAAAACTACATGTTAACTGCCTCCGGTAGCTTTTCATTCCTCATCTATCTGATATGCCCCTAAGACCCTTACATCCTTACGTACCTATTGATCCAATAGAGACTTGCAGCTCATTGCAATGGCACTTGCCCTTAAGCGTGAACCCAAATCCATCTCATCCCTGCAAGTCTGCAGGTATCCCAGTAGATTTAAAGGCTAGCACGCCCCGCCGCCTCGGCTTTTGGGCTGTAGGCCGCAGAAAGACTAGCTCTTCTGAAGGATTCTACAAGGATAGTTTGCGTTCCAAAATCAGGGACCTCATAGCAAGACATTGGGATTGCAAGGGGGCATGTTTGAAAAAAGGTTCACCTTTCGATGTCATGAGGGTTTCAAACACATGCTTCTGTCCTTTTTGTCCTACTGCGCCTCATGCCTTCTCCAATGCAATTATAATCCAAACAAAGCAGTCAGGCCAAGATCAACCTAACGCAGCCCGGGAGGTGAGGTTGTTTTGATTGTGACCAGAGATGGATGCCTAGAGGCAGGATCCTCACAACATCGCCAAAATTCGGCCTTTCCCCATAGGATTCCCTTTGCATCTCTTATTTCCCCATATGGGGTCCTCTCCCAAAGCCCACGGCCCAGTTCTCAGCGACGTGACCGTCAGCGACCGGCTTAGCTCGGGCATGACGGAGCAGCGGAACTGCAGCTTGCCAGGGCCCAATTTCTGCAGGTTTTTTTTTGTTTTTTCCGGATCTGCTGGACCGTCTAGAATTATTCTAGTGGGGCAACAAGAACAAGTCGCCATGTCATGGAGCCAGTTATGCAGGAGACCCTTTCGGGATTGATTGCCTTCTTGGGTAAGGCATGAGATGGGTTTTAGAAAAGAACTTGCTTGCCGCAAAAACTAGGTAAGCCCTAGACAAGGGAGACCAAGCCTAAACAACAAACTCTGAAGCCTAAACTCTATAGACCATGCAGGGTTATTAAGGGCTTTGGGTTTAGGATTTAGGGTGTCGGATTTAGGGTTTAGGCATGCGCTTCGACAAACGATCGATGAATCCTAGGGTTTAGGATTAGGCAGGGGACTTACGCTCAAGACGACCCTGATATTAGATCTGTATCCACATCATCAAGTTCATACACCCTGAAGACAAGGCCTCAGTCTTACATCCCCTAAACCCAGAACGTGAAAGCCTTCTGAGCAATGCACCCTCCAATTCGTACTGCTTTGGTCCAACAGCGATATAAGCGCACAAAAGGGGCTTCATGGACGCCCAGGTATACGTCTAAACACTCAATGCCCTAAACCCTTACCCCTCTAAACCCTAGATCCGCAAACCCCCTAACAACACCCTAAACCTTCCCAGTGCTCAAGTGTGAGGCTTGACCCCGGCTATCACGGCATGCTCAACTTGACCTGCAGCAATGGCCTGTGCCGGTCTTGGTGGGGGTGGGAGGGTTGAGGGTTTGTTGTGTAATGATTTCACATGTATAGGGTTTCGCCGTAGAATTTACGGTTGGGGCATGAAGGGTGCAAAGGGTTAGGGAGGGATTTTCTGGGACATCCCAGTCTGGGGGAGCAATGTTACTTCTAAGGGTTGGGCTGAGCCTCCCAAGTGTGTATTTTGCTGCTCTTGGGAATTCGGGACGAGTAGGGCTCATTAACAGGTGCCAGCAGGGATGCCCTAAAGGTATAAGGAGCTTATCTATGCTTACTTCTTGTGATATCCAGGGGGCGAGTGCTGGGCGGATAGCGCAGTTCTTATGTAGGGTTTGAGTTCAACCCCCGATGCAACATGTATTCAGAATGGTAGCCCATCCTGGTGGTTCCAGCATGCCTTACTTTGTTGAAGCCCCCCCAAACCTCAAGCCCCAAACCCTGAATCCCCTAAGCCGTAATGTTTGAAAGGCATCGGGCTCGTGGTTTAGGATGTAAGGTTTTGATTTTGCAGTTGTGGACCTAGACTATCCCTCATGACCCTCCCACCTACACACTGAAGATAAATGCATGTAACAGTTCAGCATCTAGACATAGGAAAAAAGGTCGCAGCGCTAGGGGTGAGTCTACACAGAACGCCTTCAACTACCTACTGGGGCTCTAGGAGGTGTCGGGGAGTAAAATATCTACAGATCGGTACCATCGTGGGCGATTACATAGGGATTATCTTGGGATTCCGCTACTCCCCCTTGAACGCTCAATAATCTACACTGTAAAATACGATAGCAGCTTCCATGTCCCTGCCATTCCTCTTTAAGCCCCAGAAGACTACCTTGAGCCTTGATGCTTAAACGGTTTAGGGTTTAGGGTTGTCCCCTGTATGCTTTAAGGTTAGAGCTTGGGTACTGTATGCTAGTTTAACTCAAGCTTGCAGCCGTGTAAAACCCTGAGCCCTAAACATTCTCCGGCTTGAAACCCTGAGGCCTAAGCCCCGAACCAAAAGTCTTTGCCTCCAATGGACTTACGATACAAATCCCAGAACCCCACTTTTCCATATAGGTTTTCCATCTTGTTTTTATTGGCAATTAGCCCTAAGCCCTAAACACCGCACCTAAGGCTCACGGATAGCCACACTTGCCACAAGCTCTGCCTCACGAGCAGCAGAAGCCTGGTCGCATTGTTTGCTTTAAGCCAGAATGGACATGGGCGGCTCATGATGTAGGCGCCTAATGATGATGACATCGGAGTAGTGGTGGTAGTTGTGGGTGGGTGTAGTAGTATTTGCAGAAGCAGCAGTCTTGAGGTTTCATCATCTTTGGAAGTACATATTGTACGGCTTTTGACATGCCCAAAAACCCATGAGCTATTTTGGTGCTGGCTTCAGGGAGCTTAGGCCTCATACTTCAGGAAAAACAGCATCGTTCGCAAGCCTGACACTCCAGCCTGCAGTAAGCCTACCCTGGAACCCTAAGTACCTACAATTCTATGGGGTATACCCCTTTTAATACGGGGGTAGGTATAACCACTAAACTGTAGGTAGTTTGGGGTTACAGGCGACTTCTCTAGAGGATATCGGATCCCGTAGTCACGCTTTTTCTTGCATTTCAGGAGCTTGAGGGTTTTGAAAACAACATCGGGGGTCGACAAACATGAAAGTGTCCGTGCAGTTCACAGGTGTGTGACGTTGTACCTTTCGACCCTAAACTTGAGTTGCAGTGCCCAGTGTGAGTGCCCTCGGAGCTAACTACTTTTTCTGTGAGATCCAACAACTGCAAATCACAACTCACTGTCACAAACCCCGAACTCGAGTGAAAGAATCATTGGAGTCAGCGAAAGCTGAGAGTGCACCAGTGTGGAACGGGCTTCAGCGTTGACAGGTTTGTATGGCAACGAAGAGGAGAAGGGCTTGCCAGGAAGCTTTGTAACCATCAGGGGTCAACCCGGAAGTAGGACTAGGACTTGACTCGAAGCCCATGGGTTGGGACGTGGAAGATGGCCATGTCCCTCATCTTGATGTCCAACCTCTCATTCTGTTAAATATAAGCCCCCAAATCCATAGACCCTCTAGACCTGAACACCCTCAACTCCGCGCTCCCTAGGAAAGTCTCAGACCCATTTAATCACACCCTGGCTGCCTATCTTCTTTTGAACAACCTTTGGATTCTTTAGCGTGAAGAAGATATATGAAGGTTGGGTATGATATCGTATGGTATGGTGAAGTGTAAAGAAACAATCCCTATATAACCCTATATATCCCTTTAAAGGGACCTCCCAATAGTTCTTATGTAGACCAAAGCGGGACCCGAGGCGTCGGTGTTTCCATTGGTGGCAGCGCCTATTCGGCTGAGACCTCAGCGGGCTTGTGGCTCCAAATGTACCACAGTGGGTGTATGGCTTAAGGTTTAGGGAATATCGGGACAGTGAGTTTGTCGAGGTAGTAGGCATTGTTTGGGAACTGCCAGAAAAATACACCAGAGTATTATCATCCTCTTATTCAGCCCCCAGTGCTGCAGGACTTTTACATTAACGCTTTAGGGTCTTAAGCAAGGTCGGTGTCAAGTTTGTTTGGCAGGCTCTTTCAAAGACCAGCTTTTTATTCTTAGCTTGGGGTTCCACATGTGAATTCTGTGGTGTAACATGCTGGCTCAGGATTTTTGTTTATAAGGCTTTAGGATCAGGGCCCGCTCTCTGCAACTCATCTCGTCCGTTAGTTCGACGTTCCCACCCAGCGCCCTCCTTTCACTCCACGGATGTGGCAATTCGGGGCTCCATTTTGGGGGCCTAGGTAGGAAAGCCTGCTAGGTGGGGACCATCATTTGGCGGCACAAAGAGGTTAACTAGCCATATTGTGGCTGCGGCAGCCTCGGTTGCGATACATGACAACTGATACACTACAAAACTCTGAATAAACCCACATTGCCCTGAAAGTCGCCGCTCTTCCTAGCCTAAGCCGCATGCACCAAGTCGAACGCCAACCGTGCTCTTCCCCCTGCTCATCCTAGCATGTATATCCCATTAATTAACGCAATCTGTCCCGTGGACACTACCCAGTCCTTGGCTCAAACCTCATTGAATATTATCAACTTGTGTTGAAAATTTATCGGGGGAGTTTTGTTTTGTAGCAGGTTGTGTTAGGCTGTATGCCGAAGAAAGGCCCTAAATCTACAAGGCCTGAAAGCCTGCATCCTAATCCCCCTAAACCCCCATTTAAATATGAAACCCTGAAGTCTAAGCCCTAGACCAAAGCCCCCGCTAAACCCAAACCCACCCATCCAAAGGTCTCGCCAGTTGCCAACATCGAGCACGGCCAGGTGCAGGGAAAGGGCTGCCTAGAAGTAAGCTCTCGGCCTTGAAAGATAGGAGAAACTGCTTCATATGAAGGCTACAATGAGGTCAGGCTAGAATTCAGTGGCCTGCTCAACTTCCCGGTCTCTCGGAGCAATGTCCAAGGTTTACGATGTCTGGACCTGAGTTTCGTCTTGGGTTTGTTGAAGCTGTAGATACGTTTGGGTTGTCCGTCTGAATGCCTGCCTGTCTGTTTGTCTGTTGTTCTGTAGAAAAAATGTAGACGGTCTGCTTCCATACAAACGAAAATTGCAAGTTTAGGTACTGCTGAATAGCTTGGCGGCTTGGAACACAGGACCAGTAATTATTTTGAAGACAATGTAAGGGATTGGAGAGGTAGATACAGGGACCAACACAGGCATCCAGCTCCTATTGACCGTTAACCACAAGTACGATACCATTCATACTTGGCCGCCCGGCCCTATATGGCTGCTACACGAATTGCGCGCGTCAGATTCTGAAGCCTCCGCCTCCGGTCCGTCAGCCAGGCCCTAACCCAGGCCTTGAAAGCTTAGCTAAACCTTCCCCTTATGAGCCATCCCAATCCCTGAGCCGCAAACACGAAATCCCAACCCGCAGACGGCCAACCTTGCCTGCAGCAGCGTGGTTGCAGGCCTCCGGGTGTTCTCAAAGCTTGGAGTTTGCGGGTTGATGGCTTGGGGCTTTGCCGTGTATAGCGCAAAAAGGTGCAGCTTGTTAAGGTCCGTCCCCCCGAGAGTGGCTTTCAGGCTTGAAAGCCTTGTGAGGCTTACGTAGGCTAAGCGCTTGTTTTGCTGTCCTGGTCATGGAATGTCGGCTTCATCCTGCTCCCACTTCGTGTTTGATCTTCCGTCCATGCTGGGCTTCCAAGGGAACATGAAAGATCGACACATTGGCTCCTGATAGCAGCACGCATTGGCTGTGGAGGCCTACGATCGCTGCTGTTTGTTGAGTGCCTAGCCGTGTCAAACAAAGTATAGAATTTGAGCGCGAGCTTTCGTAATTCTGCATCCGGCAAACTTCACAATCTTGCGTTGAGTTTTCGGGGTCTTCAGCGCAGGTTTCGGCTTTGCAGAAGCAGCACAGCGAGAATGCAGGGAAGCACTTGGGTGAGAGAACTTCAGGAACAGAGAATACGTTGAGGGCTACCCGTTCGACCTTGCTTTCAGCAGCATTTTATCGATAAATTTAGGCTCTTGAGACGGAGCCAAAACGGAATCCATCAGTTTTTTGAAATCTCTATGTGGATGCTCACATCTTCTTGCTAATGCCTGTTGATTGGAGGCTACATCGGCGACGTCGTGTTCACGTGCAACGAGGGTTCCATCTCTGCCCACCGCTGAGGAATATTGAGAAAGCATGTTGGGGTTAAGGAGAGTGGGCTTGGCCCTTCAGATGCTACGCAAGACCTAAACCCCAAACCGCAGCACTTTCAACGCTAATAGTCAGAATGGAAGAAGGGCTAGTCGAAATAGCTGTAACCGATGGAAGGAGCATGTCAATGACATTGGTGGGTGCTAGGGTGCTAACGGCCCCCTTCGAGGTTTCATGCTAGTTTTGGCCCTGCGTGCTGCTGCTGCTGCTTCAGCTTTTAAGAAGTTCACTTTTTTGCTGGCCCAGATTCTTCCCAGACTCCTTGGATAATGAAGTAGCAGCCCCCCAAATTCTTTGCCCCATGGTACTACCTAATTAGATCTTTATGTGTCTATATGCTATAATTTAGATGGAGTAGTTGGCTAGAACGGTCAGGGGAGGTGTAGATTGTTCTGCTTGGAGTCTGATTACTCGTGAGGGCATGTCAAAGTAGAAGCTGTGGAAGGCTAATCGCTGTTTATGGTTTAGGGTTGTGGGGTAGGTAGCTTTGTCTGGCCATTTGCCTTCCCCCTTCTGTAGGGGTCTGCACCAAGGATCCCAATCTAAGTGATTGTACTGCACCGAAGATGCCCACGTTAATCCATCCAAAACCTTGAAAGGGTCGAGGTTAGTGGTGGTTCCAATTCGACACCTCAGGGAACAAGAAGCTGTCGTTAACACTGGGGTTGGAGGTCCAGAGCTTTCTTTGTGCGCACAGCAACCAGCGAGCCAGCACCAGTCACAGGGCCGAGGTAAACACAAATCACAGGGGGTTAAACTGACGAAATGAGGCTCAGGCTGCTCATATAACTATGCTATGTTGTACCTTAAATGGACCCCTAGACTATGTAAGTAGTTATTTGGACCCCTACAGTATGACCGTCAGCACCAACCGGAACCAGCAAATACATGGACAGTGGTCAAATATGCTTAGGTGGACTTGCACCAGCACAACATTCTATACTGTTGAAGAAGAGAATGTTTTGGGGGTAGGTTAATGCCAGCGGTATGAGGGTTGTATTGCTGGACGACTTAGAGGCCGGTGCTCACCAGTCATTCAGTAGTTGGGGGTGTAGAGCTTGGGATTTTTAGAGTAGCTCAGATTCTTGGGGGGGCATACAAGTATCTGCTGAGCATAAGAAAGCTGTCAGCTTAGGCTGACACGGCGGCGTGCATGTCAGCTTGTGAGGAGCCGAGCCTACCAGGGTGCTTCTCACCACTTCCTTTGGGGCCCCTATTCTGTGGACTTCACTGGTCTTTTGGTCCACGCTGGGAGACGCTGTTTCATTTTCAGACATACCGCAAAGCTTTTTCATGCAGACCTTTTGAGACTGTACGGCCTGCTTCTGGTTCATTTCTAGTTCAGAAATTGGGCTGTAAACCCTAAGCGGACCTAAACCCCGTCCCACAGTTGCCAGTTGCTTCCCTTGATGCCGATCACTGAAGAATTCGAAAGCCCTCACCTTCCCCCAGCCGCTCCGCAGCACAGCAGTCCCTTCACTAGTAAACACATGCTGGGCTAAACCCAGCCTACCCCTAACATGAAACAGGATCAGGGAAGTTGCCTTCGATCCAAGTAGACAGAAGTCCGGTTCTGGCAACATAGCGGTTCTGACTTCCTTGGGTCCTCAAATCCGACTCCTTTGAAGAAGAACCCCCTTCAAGGGCCCCTGTGGTATCAATTTCCAAAATCCAGAGGGTGAGTGTAGCTTGATAGCATACCTGCCCCTTGTAAGCCCAGAGTCCCTCAAAGCCTTGGATTCTGTTCAGAAACCTGCCTTCCCCTAAACAGTAAGTCGCAAACCCTAGACCCCAAGCTTTGGATCCTCAATCCGAAGCCCAGACCTAGACCCTCAACCCCAAACCCTCTGCAACCCTTGCCGTCTGAACCTGAATCCATAAATTCTCAGCCCAACCCCTGCATGAGGATTGTGAACTCAGGTCCAGTGGGCCAAAGCGTTTCTGTCACCTTTGCCAGTGAGGCCTCGGAGTGGATGGCCCCCGAAGATCAATCCACTGAACTTAATTGTCCACTCCCAAAACACCTAACCCTAAGGGTCCATGTGCCCAATTAGGTGCTTGAGATTTGGGTAAGAGTAGTTGTAGTACAGGTTCTGGGTACCTCAACCCGGGTCATGAGAGCTTGGCCCAATGTTCAGGGTCTTCTGGATGGGGGAGGTTAGAGTTTGTAGGGTGCTGGCTGGTAATTAGTCTCCTTGTTTGCTTCAGCGCTTGGAGAGGGGGGTTTAGGGTAGGTTTGTTGGCGTTAGGGTTTAAGATATGTGGCTGAGCCTAAAGGTGTTTTTTTTCCAAGGTGTAAGGGCTTTCGGGTGTTTAGGGTGTAGAGGGTCTTGCGGGGCAACCCTTCCCCTGAAGCCCTCACTAGCAGGCATTGAACCCTGAACCTTAAAGCCCACGCCTTCACGTGAGCTATAGTCTAAACTCCCTAAAGGGTTTTTTGAGGGGATTTTCTAGGGGAGAACAGAAGGGGTTTGGAAGCGGGATACTAGGAGTTTAGATTATGGCTCACGTGCAAAACTTGTAGATCTGGAGCCCCGGGCCTGAAACCCTAAGCATGAGATTGTGGCCCCTTCTCTTGAGGTTCCTCAACATGACCTTCTGCCTCAGGGTCTCAGGGTTTGGGCATTGCCTCAGCACAGATGACCGAGTTGATCAAGCCAAACAATGTTTTTTGTCAATGGAGAAGGGGCAGGTAGCATTTCGTGCGAGCCGCGCACCATCCTGAATCAAGTGATGTACATTCTGCCGCCTTCGGCGCCGCTTTGCCAGGGCCTTCACGGGTTCAGTGGCGCTCCGCCGGGCTGTCCGGCGCAGGGAAATTGTCTTGAAATGTAAGCAGATGGACGCCGTACACGCCTTTACAGAGCAGGCTATCTGGTGCCAAATAATTATCTAACCTTCACGCGCGCGTGGACCTTTCGAGCAGCCAAGCACACCCCCCGCGGTTCATGGGTCCGTCCTTTGCAACACAAAACGTAAAGTTCCCATGTGTGCTTGTAAAGGGCAGAACCGTAAGGGAACATGTGTCATCCGTTCCCTGCGCATCCCCCCTGCACATTTCAGGAACCTGAAGTTTCCGCCTAGTCGCACCAAGAAGAGTGTGGATTGCGAAGAGGGCGGCTACAATCCGGTTGGCCGCAAATGTGACGATAGCTAGCCTGGTCGGAACGAGAAAACGCTGCAATCAAGGGTTCCCTCACCTCGAAATCCATTGACATATGAGCGACGGACGAAAGTTCCGTTTCTTGAAACATGTCTAAGGTCGATCAGAAGTCCTGGACATCCTGCGTGTATTCTGCAAAACAAGATGTTCACCCCCCAAATAACGAGATCAGCATTTTGGTGCTTGAACTGTTGAGAAACAAGATCCAAGGCCCGACGCAAGTGTTGTAAACTGAGATAGCAGTAGATTTGGTCGGTTGGTCTCAAGCCTAGTAGGAACGAGATGGTCCCCCTCCCCAACATGCTCCGGAGTGCGTAAAGCGAGATGGAACGAGGTTCAAGCGCGAGTATGGGATTTTTCGCCATAGGCCAGACAAGAAGTTTTGTACGCTGATAATGTGACCGTAAGCCCATCCCAAAAGGCTAATCAAAAATACACAGACTGCACCCCCAAGTCCTAAGCATCCCAAGGGGTAAAGTGATTAACTCAGTGTTCCTCCGCCTTGCCACCTCATAGGCTAAACCCCAAATACGTTGATTATCCTAACACCTACTTTCCCTACATGTCCTAAGTAGCTAAACCTGGTTTCCTGGATACCCTAAGTATGCAGTACGCTAATTATTGCGTCGTTGCCCTGAATACCCCACATACTTCGAATACTTGAACACCTACGTACTTACCCTAAATTGCATAAACACCTATAACCCTGAATCCCTGAACCCTAAAGCCACTTAAACCCCTAAACCCAAAAACCCTAAACCCTAAAACCTTTAAAAAGATTAGCTGAATCCGAACCTGTTGATGACAGGCCAAGGGGATCACTCTTTCTTCACAGATTCTCCACGGCCAGACTGGAACAGAAGGCCAAAAGTGGCCGGTGAAGGATTTTAGGTTCAGGGGTTAAGGGTTCAGGGCTTGAGGCTGAAGTTGGATCAGGCATGATCTTCCCGTATCAATGAGGAGTCACTCATTACATTTCTCCAAAACATCCACTGAAACTCTGTACTTACAAGTGATCTGCTACATAGTCCTTCTACAACTATTGTGCATAGTACCACCCCAAAACTTGTTCCAGTCATCGAGGCGCCTTTCTCAGCCATCTTGGGATTGTGGAAGACCTTTCCAATGATTATTGAGGCTTTCAATCAGAAGATGTTTGGCTTGTCCCAAAAAATTCTCGCCGCGACCTTGATGTACATCCAAAACCAAGGTTGAGTATAATGGTGTAGGGGAACCATTGAAAAGTTTGCAATTGGGAATCGGAAGCTCAGGCTTTCGGGTTTGGATTAGGGCTCAAGAGCCATGGGCCGTTGGCTTTCCATCACTCTAGTTGTTGCACTAATCTTTGCAGGTGGGAGCTGGCTCTTGTGGAGCTTGCCATGCTTCTTAGTACTTCTGAGATGTAATGCCGGGACGTCTTTACAGCCAGTATGGGTTGCAGCGCGGAGGGAGGGGGGCGCTTGAGTAAGAGGAGCCCGATTAAGTAGCTGATGTGCTTGTGGAAAGCTCGCTTGCGGGATTGTGGCTTGGGGCCGTGAGTAAACTACAACACCATGCGTTTCATGGATCTAGGCGCGAAGAGTCATGCAGTGTTTTGTTCACTCTTCACTTTTCATTATCAGTATATAGAGGCAACTTGCTAAGGATTTCAGATTCAGGATCTAGTTGAAGCATAGCAAGACTAGTGAAGCATCATGCGCTACCGTATGTCGGAGCCGTACCGTTAAAGATGTTCCTCCCTCTACCCTGAAACCTAAACTTAACCGACCCCGCTCAAATGGGGCAGATCCTTGAGCCCTTAAGAAGCACTTTTAGAAGGGCATGACTGGAGAACCCAGAGGTTCCTCTGTCCCATCTGGAATCTTCCTGTAAACTTCGCCCCCTAAGATTTGGGGACATGTTTGGAGGATGCGGCAGTGCAGATCCCGGCTTCTCCGGAAGCTTGGTGGGAGGGCTCAGGGGGTTTGGGGTTTAGGGTTTAGGGGGTCTCAGGGGGTTTGGGTGAGTGTGGGGTTGGGCGGTCAGAGCGCAAGGTGTAGAGATTTCGGGAGGGGTTTGGGCTGTCGGGATTGAATCGCCTCAGGCCCTTAGTGTTGATGGGTTTTGGGCATTCAAGGTATACAAAAAGGCGTATTTGAGTAGTTTCAAGTCGGGTTATAGGTCCGCTAAGTCTGGCTATAGGTCTAGTTTTCCGAGACATGACCTCAGTTTCAATTACTTGTGAACCAGGAATAGCTGAGGACTTAGGGCGCGTTTTTGCGCTGCGCGTTTTCCTTCAAGGGCTGATGGTGTCGCTAAACAATGAGGTAGGGGCGAAAGATTCTGTGCTGGCTAGAAAATTGTTACGCGCTTCGCCAATTAGGAGAAAGGCTGACGGGCAATAAAATGCAAAGCAGCCTAACACCCTGTCTACAGGCCCATACAGGCTTCCTCAAATTCTGAGAGTAACGCATTTGGAGGGGGGGGGATGCTAACGACGAAGGCCAGAGCTATCTTGTGATCTAGATCTGGGAATGCTTTTCAGCCTTATACGGGGTTAGATGAGGAACAAATGAAAGTTCTTTTCGGAATGTTTGCGGCTTGCTGCACACTTAACTCAGCAGCATGGCATGGTCCGCATGAGGATGAAATAGAAGTGCATGTTGGCTCAGGGCCACAGTCTGCATGCAGGCTATCGCCTATCGCCGTAAAGAAAGAAGAGTTCACAGGGAAATCCCCCTTCTCCATCGGAGGCACAGCATGACTTCAGAGCATAAAGGTGTTTCCAGGAAACCTTCACCCTGGGTCTCAGGCCCTCGCAAACACTGGACCACATTCTGAGCCTCCCAGGTTGAATCCAACACCATAGGCTTTCAACCGCCTGTATGATCTGACGCAGCGCTCGCATGCATACTGTTCCTAAGTGACTTATTACACTGTGATGTCACGCTTGTTTCATGGCATTCTTGAGTGCTTCTAGGTTGGGAGGCTGTCAATGGTACCGTTGACAGTACGTCTGAACCCACTACTACCAGCTTCAGAAATGAAAATGACTAAGGCCCGGCACCAACAGTCTAAACCCTGCATATCCCCCTAAGGCTGTAACCTTGATGTTTACCTCAACCCCTAAACCCAAAGCTGGACCGCCAGTCCTACAACACGTACTGCTTGTTAGTATAGAGCACAGCAACGGATCCCTGAAGCAGTCCAATAGCAATCCCCAAGCATAATAGAGCAGGTTCCATCTCATGTTCTACTCGTTCATCCCCTACTATTACTATTCGTATTACTCTTAGTATTACTATTGCTGTTACTATGACTATTTCTAATACTATTACTATTAATCTACTGACAACGAGCAAGAAGAGAGGTCATCGGCTGCAGCGACGGCGTAGCAACGCTCAGCTCAGAGAATTGCCAAGAGCGCGATTGCCCTCAGGCCTGGGTGGGTACACCTGGATGGCTACACTTGGGTGGGTACAGTTTACAGAGCACAGGTTTAAGGTTTGGTGGATCCCTTAAATAGGGGTATCCCAATATAGACCCCCCAAATACAATAGTCCTTATTCCCCCAAAAGGGTACCCCTAACTTTGGGAAACTACCGTTTACTCTTTGATCTAGTGTCAAAGGCGCAGGGTAAAAGGCCCAAAAGTTGGAACATTGGGATAGGAAGCTTCAAACAGGTTTACTCTTGTCAAGTCCAGGGAGATCCTCATGTTCTAGCTTTCTGGTGTATACTGGAATGCTTTGGGGGTTCAGATTGGTGCAGGTTGAGTTTCAGGGTTGAGTTGCAGGCTGAAGGTTTAGAGCATCGAGGGTTTGGGGTTGACGATGAAGGGCTCGGTGTCCTAGGTCCTTGAAATATTGTGCGGTCTCATTGCCTGGGGGTTACTTGAGGCAGCAATGTATGCAGAAGCGGAACTGACAAGGACAATCTTCATAGTATAGCCCTAACATACGCCCAACACGCTTTTTCTAGTTATTTGCCTGGTAGTTTACAAAGATGACGGCTGCTTAGGATGTTTGGGTCCTGTTTCTGAAGGCTCTTGTTTCGTAAGATATGCGCACCAGAACTACAAGGGTCTAGGTTGTACAGGGTTTACGGCTTGAGTTTGTAGGCCTTGGAGTTCAAAGGCTTTGGATTTGGGTGCAGGATTGGGCGAGTTTGTCTTTGGGATTTTGATGTCCACTATCGAAATCATCATCAAGCTTTGCCCTACCATGGCTGGTCACCAAAAACGTAAAAACGTACATGACTAGTTTTGAAAACGAGCGGATGATGATTGCTACTCGGCCCTAAACCCATAAACCGTGAGATCTTTCACTCCAATAGCTGTCAAAGGTTCCACAAACAGACGGCCAAAGATGAGTCGCAGCATACTGTAATTGTACTCCTGTTACTCGGACTCCCAGAGAGGCCCGAGGTGAAGGTTTAGGGTTTCCCAAAACCCTTACCTGCACCCCAAAAGCAGGTAAAATGATAGCCCAAAACTCTAGGAATAGCCCAAAGGGCCATTATTCTACAGACTTATGGGATTCAGGTACACCAAAACCCACCCCACATCCCTAACCCTGAGTAATGGCGAAGGACCTCAGCTGGCAAATGACTTTGGGCTCGCAGACGGTGACCAAGACCCTGGATGCCCAGGCAACTGTTGCACCCATTGGGATACTGGAAAAGAAAATGGAAGCTATAGGGGTTATAGGGTTTATAGAGGGGTTATATTAGGGTATATAGGGGTTATCCCTCCTTGTACCCTTAATTGGGGGGTAATGGAAAATGAAATGGAAGCTACTATACTGGAGAATCAAATGGAAAAGAAAATGGAAAACGACATGGAAACTGGGATTATGTACTAGGACCCTCCTTGTACCCTTAATTGGGGATATATGGTCCCTAATAGTGGGTACTTAGGCCCTAAGGCAGGAGGAGGGTCTAGGTTATTTTAGGCAGCTTAGGGTATTGGATTGTTATCCTGTAGGCCCGCAATACCGGAGAAGCGAATGGAAATGAAATGGAAACGGGATTTTTTGGGGGTACCACGGTCCCAAATGTAGGGTAAGATGATCTCCGATTCTCTCCCCCTTCTGGCTGTACCATTGTTAAGACGAATACCATTTCACGTGGTTCAGCTACCAAGAAATCTGTTCAAGATTAGCGGGACAGTGCTGCGCCTTTTAGCCACAAGTATTCGTAACCCAGCAAGCAGGTGTGTTGGAACATGTCCGCTGAGGAGAGTGTGCAAAAGAGCCGTACGGTTTTCGGCACCACAATTACTGTAGCAGACGCAGATCAGCTGCAGTTGGCTTCTCCGAGTCTGGAAAGTTGTAGAAGGGCTTCCTCCATACGTGTAGGGTGTAGGTGTATGCTTGCGGAGTTACAGTTGGAGGTTAAGGACTTGAGGTTTGCAAGTCTGGACTTGAGGGCTCGGGGTGTTCTGCTTCAGGCTTCGGATCATGAATCTTGGGCCCTAAACCCTGTGGCGACTTTCATTCGTTGAGTCGTTGTTGACTGACCCGTCAGGACAAGAGCCGCCCAGCAGCGGAAATTGTCCCTGCTATGTATGCCAACTGTTGATACTAAATACGGTCCCCCTATAGACTGTAAGGGCTTCATCCAGGTGCAGTATTGATTTGGTAGGGCTGCCACGTTAAAAGAGCGGCTGTATAGAGAATATCCCCAGACATGGGCCATTGCCTCGTGGCGCGAATGAGGACAGCGTTTTGAACAAGTTCAACTTGGGACAAACTTCCTGGGTATCTCAGAATTCCTGTCCTTATAGAAAAGCCTGGGATGAAGACTAGGTTCTCCTACCATCAGCCTGGAGTCTCCTCAGTAACTTTTATTTTCATGAAATATTCCGCCGATATTATTCAAACATCCCTTCTTATAGGTCTAAGGGCATTACAGCAACCATAGGAGAAGGCATAAACAAGAATCTGCTTCCTGGAGGAATGTTAAAGTACAGTGAGTTTTGGAGAGCCTTGAGCTCTACAATGTAGGCTCGGTTTCAATTAGGGTTTTTTCATAGGAAACCTAACACCTTTGACATTGCCAACATGCTACATCTACAGGACTTTCGCGCAATTCTGGAGCAGATCCTTTCCTACACCCTCCTCCTACCTTCTAATATTAGGGCCTAAGTACCCACTATTAAGAACCATCTATCCCCAATTAAGGGTACAAGGAGGGTCCTGGTTTGCAGGGTCGCTATGATCATGACCTCACAGCTTTACAACGCACAAGCGGCTCCCCTTCTGAGAACCCAACTTGAGTAGTATTTATTTGGGGATACTATGGTACCCAATTTAGAGTAGGATTCTATCCTCCTTTTGGGGTTAGTATCTTATATAGGAAATATAACCTTACTAGGTTCAACCACCAAAAAAAATACTACTCACTTGTTGCAGGTCAACCATGCTGGCATCTTCAGCATGAACTGCAGCGAGGTTCGGGGGTAATGGTTTCGGGTTTCAAGTTCGCAGCCTGCCCTCAGCCAGGCTTTGAGATTCAGGGTTTTGCGGTGCGAGCTTTTCAGCTTAATGTTCTTGAATGCTGTGTTTCTGTTGCAGGTTGTAGATCGTGGAGGGTAGAGATCACAAAGAGCACGTGGCGGTGAAGCAGTGGATGCAGAACCAGTCTTCATGAACGTGCATCCACCAGTTTGAAGGCAGAACCGTAATTTGGGAATTGAGTAAATATTCTCCTGCCATGCATTTACTTATGTCTTGTCGTTGCCCTGGGCACCTCGGTCGATCATTGATACCGTACTCTACACCCTAAAAACTATACGTAGTACCTACTTTGGGTTATTTTCCCGAAGCCCTATACTTCAAGCCTGAAACCCTATACGCTGACCTCTATTTGGATCTTGAGGGTTGACCATCGGTGCAGCCGTCCTCGAGTCGAATCCCAACTACCTTGGGCTGAAGAATTGTACTTTGGCGCGCGCATGGTTTAAGTTTGTGTTTTTTGGATTCCAAAGGCTAGCTAGCGCTAGCATACGACCCCGTGGGGAAGTAAGTCTACAAATCCCCAAGTAACACGTACTTGGAGCCAAGTGACATGGAACTTCAGCTCTGGCATGCTTGTGCAGGTGAACAACGAGTGGGACAACGAGGTCGCGGTCCTTGCCTCGGAAGAACAGAGGATCACCGTTCATTTAATAATGTTTCGACTGTGGGCATATAAAGGCTTCAGACACGGCTGATCTTAAGATGGTGAGTGGATAAGCACTTTGAAGTAGACCATCCATCTCGCCTGGTGTACAGTCATCTTGCACTGTTGCTTGGATTCTTCTTTGGAGTGCTGGGTCCCAATTCGCTGGTAAGCTAGTTTGCCTGGAGTCCTCGAATGCAGAAGCCTGAAGCAGTGTGAACAGTCTTTTAAAATCCACTGGGACTATCCTCATACGGTCATCGCCTAACATATACCAGAACCCTTTGCTAGGATACCTTTGTCACTTAACTGGGTAGCGTTCCTAGGATGCCATGATGGGACGGATGAGACTTGGAAATTCAAAAGTGGTCTCCAACTCTTCAAAGGAAACCCCCAAACAAACATGGAAGCCCAAAAGGAGTCCGACAACCATTCCTGTAGTTGGCTAGAGGAGGTCATCTTTTGCTTCCCAGATTAGCTTGGGGCAGGGGAGTTATTACTAGTATTGCTACTTATTTCTGGTATTGATATTATTGCTACTAGTACTATGAATGGTCTTATTACTCTTATTATTATCATTACGAGTATTACAATGACGAGTATTATTACTACCACGATTTCTACTGTTCGATTGCAGTGGCAGGTTTCTTATACTTGCTTCTGACACCACGAAGCTAAGCCTGAACCCATAGGTTTCTTCTTTCCGTGTGGTCCCTGAATGCAGAAAGCTCCATAGAAGGCTCACACCGTCTTTTGAAGCAGTTTCTCGTTCATCCCCGCAAACTTCTGTATAAGCGATATGCGACTTTCTAACCTCCACATGGGGGCGCATAAGCCCAACTAATCCCTCCGCCGTATGCCCTTCTTGACCCCCGGCCAAGATCCCATGAGACTCGCGTAAGCCTGGGCCTAAAACCCAGATGCTCTTGAGGTCACCTGCATCAAGGGCGCACTCATCTCGGACTACTCCGACTGTAAGCCTGCCTGTGCACTGCTCAGTTTGCTTCATATACAGAGTTTATGTACTGCTGGCTTATGGAGTTAATACAGGGATGGTAAATCTTATAGGGTAAGGGTTTAGAAGTGAAGGTCTCAATCTACTCCCACCTTTTCTGACACCAAGGGAAAAGATAAGGGTTCCCTGCGGTAACATCAAAGGGCCAAAGCGTATGCCCTGAGAGCCCGAGAAGAACCGATGTCATTTCATCAGTTCAGAAGTACTGGCCCAATCTAATGAGGCAAGTTTACTGCGTTGGGCTTGGGGTTCTTGGCGCTTTGTCTCTTCTGAGCTTCAAGGAGGCTTTCATAGCCAGATGTTGCGCAAGGCCCTAACGGTGAAACTCCACGGAAAGCAGTTGCACAAGACAGTTGCTGAAAATTGTGTAGCCGTAAACATCGCTCAATTGGATTTATTGTTTGTGTGTTTGCCCTGGATTTCGGCGCTTGTGTTATCATGTCGCCAAAGGGCTAGATGGTAGAGATCTTTTCTACATAACGCCTAATGTTTTGGCGTGATGTGGCATAGCTTGGTGCAAGGCAAAGGTACGACGCTAGGCTTCGGGCTTCAGACGTCGGGGTCTACAATTTGTAGCTGCGAAGGTGGGTCGTCCATTCTCTTGGGGACAACAGGACCCAGATGGTGCTCTTACCCTCTGTCCTGTGAGAGTCTGAGAAATAAAGAACCACCAGCCTTCATAGAATATCACTGTACATGCTCCAGACCAGATATGTCTTTCCGATCAGCGATTTCTCGCATTACCCACATGACTTCTTATGTCTACATTTATAAGGTAATAGGAGACCGCAGAAGGCCGCTAAGCTCCAACAGACCAAGTCCCTTAGCTCCAACCTTGCTTAGTGCAGGAAACTTACAGCCCACAAAACTTAGTGCAGAGTTTAGTGGTATTGTAGGCCTTAATGTCCTGCCTGCTTGGAACTCTGGGGCCTGAATGCCTTAGGCATGCCGGACTATGGCACTCCTGTGCTCCTGGGTCCAGAGAACGTGACTGCCGCGCCCCCTGAGACATTGGCACTCCTGAAAGGCAAGAGGCTTGGGGAGTATGATCCTGAACTACTAGGGCTGGCATCTATAGGGCTCAGAATTGTGGGTTCATTGTTAGGGGTGCGCGGGACCTTTTAGGCCTCGGAGGTCTAGCATGGGTTTTTCCCACATTAGGGTTGAACGTAGAAATGAGGAGTCGGTTGCGGATCACGTGCGGTCTCTAGCTGCATTGGCAATTACTGATTGCTGTAGACAGAATCCCTCGAAGCGGCCTTAAGAGGCATGTGAGGCTGACCTAATCACATGGCCCATCACGGTGTGCTTCCAGTTTGGAACCCAACCGCCAAATCGCTTGCGGAACCTAGAATGTGGGGAGAATTGCATGGAATATGTTGCCATTCGCTACCATGTGCACGTGGGGGGGGGGGTGGGGCAAACCTCAAACTACTTGCGTCAGTGTCAAGATGATCCCTCGTGGACCCCCCCCATACGTCTTAATTTGGCGATCCACGCTTACAAGCCCTTTTGCGCAATTTGATTGAACACGAAGCCACCAACACTGAACCCGAAATCCATCACCCACAAATCAAAGCCCGAGGTTTTCCCGAATAGCCGCATGGCGGACCAAGAATCCTTCGTGAAACAGTGCGATGTGGCCTTGCGCATGTCTTTCTGGACTTTGAGAGTGTAAGGCTTGACGCCTGGGATTTTCCTGGGATTCAGCGGTCTTAGGATCCCAAGTTAGGTTTCAGTGCAAGGTATCACCCATGGGAGGCTTAGGTAATCGGGTTGCGGGTAGGCTCAAGTCATTTTCTATAGTTTATTTTGGTGCCGCAGAGTAAGAGCCAATTGTCTTTTTCTCGATGGTCATACTTTGAGTCCCTCTTTTGGATTCCTGCTGTAAACTGTACCGGTCCCAGTACTATAATAGGTGTCCGCGATTTTGGAACAGCCGGGGACCGAAATCCAGTGTAGCTTGAAGGTACGCGTATACGCAGGTCGAGTATTAGAACCAATGTGTGGCCGCATCTACCTACAGCATAGCCGTAGTTAGATACAGCACCTAAATTGCAAGTAAGTGAAATTCTAGTCCAGCTAGAGACTCTATAGACTTATTGCGCGCCCCTCAACACTCCAGACTCAGTTTAGGCAGCAACCCTCGAAAAGGTTTACCTAATACATTCTAAAGCCACACAGCGAGAAGCTTACAGACTCGAGGGATATGCGCATCGCAACAAGCATCGTCCAGTCTGACTAATCGGGTCTGGACACGATGTGCGGACGGCATGACACGGGAATGCAGGAGATCTCGTTTGCGAGAGCAGTTTATCTCGCGCGAAGTCGCACAAGATTGCAAGATATGGGGGATCGCACGAGGCAGGCCAGTCTTAGCACAGTTCAGTCTTACGGTATTCTTAAAAACGAAGAAGGGGCCTCGGGTGTATATTACACCAGACGTAACACAAAAAGGGAACTTCCAAGCCAGTCGGTTGCTACGACCTGAGAGGCTCCGCAGATGGGCTTCAAAGCAAGTGCCTGCTAGAATCCCACGCAGGTTGACCAGGACTCTAGGGCATCGTGAATGCCTTCAACCCACCCTCAAAGATATGCTGTTTGCCAGGATTTCGGCTTGCAGAATAGTGGCACCATGGTGGCCCGACGCCTAGAGAATGCCGTGACAAGCACCATACTTGAGGGTCTACGCAAGAGTGAGGGCTTGCCGCTTGTTATTCTACATGGGAGTTTGG
>CAJNIZ010002187.1:0-26879 GCA_905231905.1 Symbiodinium pilosum | reverse complement strand
GGAAGTGATCCGGAAAATATTCCGGGAATTTCAAAAGTCTGATGAGTACCAGAACTATATGAATGGGCCTGATGATTCATTACTGGCGGATAAGAAGATCATTAAAATACTGTACGGTAAATTCCTGGTGCAGAATGAGACTATTCATCAACTGTACGAAGATCGAAATATGCATTGGGCCGATGATCTGGATGCTGCACAAATGATGGTAGCTAAAACTCTGAAATCTTTTAATGAAGAGCAAGACGAAACCTCGGATCTGCCTGATCTGTTAAAAGATGATTCGGATATAGAGTTTGCCCGTATATTGTATCGCACTGCTATTAAAAAGAGCGACACCTACGGAGAAATGATCCACGCGAAGGCTAACAACTGGGAAATGGATCGCATTGCGGTTGTTGACATTATCCTTATGAAGATGGCGCTGGCAGAACTGGTAAGCTTCAATGAAATTCCGGTTAAGGTTACTCTGAATGAGTATATTGAATTAAGTAAAGAATATAGTACGCCTAAAAGCGGGAACTTTATCAATGGAATACTGGATAAGCTCAAAAATGAGTTGTCAGAAGCCGGAGACATAAGAAAAATTGGCAGGGGATTGCTTTAGC
The DNA here is from genome assembly GCA_905231905.1 of Symbiodinium pilosum. Classification (NCBI taxonomy): domain Eukaryota; class Dinophyceae; order Suessiales; family Symbiodiniaceae; genus Symbiodinium; species Symbiodinium pilosum. The sequence continues at coordinate 26,271 of CAJNIZ010002187.1, read as the reverse complement.
ACTATTTTTGCCGTACACAGACGGTTTATAAATTTGAAAATTAATTTAACAAAATGAAAAAATCCATTTTTACTGTATTAAGTCTGGCCATTTTGGGTCTTGGAGCTTGTAACAATGCAACTGATAAGATCAAATCTGAAGATGATCAAAAAGTAAGTGTAGACAATGTTACCACAGAAGGTACTCCGGTATTTTCTTTTGATGAAGAATCACATGATTTTGGTGAGATATCTGAGGGAACTATGGCTGAGTATGACTTTACATTTACCAATACCGGTGATGCTCCTCTGATCATTACCAGTGCAGAAGGAAGCTGTGGTTGTACGGTTCCCAACCCACCTAAAGAACCTATTCCCGCAGGAGAAAGTAGCAAGATTCACGTATCTTTTAATAGTTCTGGCCGTACAGGGAACCAGCAAAAGACGGTTACACTTAACGCCAATACAATCCCTGCTACTAAGGTTTTACGAATTTCGGCCCAGGTTACTCCTAAGGCGGCTGATGAAGAAGCTGAGGGTACTGCCGAAGGTGCAGAATAACAGCAGGAATACTAAAAACAAATAGATGCTAGCAATATTTTTGCAAGGTGGCGGATCGCCCCTTGGAGGTTTCTTACCCCTTTTACTGGTTTTAGCAGTAATGTATTTTTTCTTCTTTCGTCCGCAGATTAAGCGTCAGAAGGAGGAAAAGAAATTTGCCCGGGAAGGTTTGGTTAAAGGAATGCGGATAGTAACCAATAGTGGTATTCACGGTAAGATCCTTGACATACAGGATAAAACCATTATTATGGAAAGCGAAAATAGCCGTTTAAAGGTAGAGCGCTCTTCAATAAGTCGTGAATTAAGTGCGGTTTATCTTCCCAAAAAGGAAAAAGAAGCCAAAGAAGAAAAGAGCAAATAATTTAAAACGGGCCTTGTGCCCGTTTTCAATTTATATGAGCCAGTCCGGTAAACAGAAGGAAAAAGCAAGTGGGTTTATACGGTTTATGACAGACCGGGCTACTCCTATGAAGTTCTTTTTTCTTTTGCTTTCCATTTTTTTATGGTTTCTGATCAAGCTCTCCAAAGAAGGCTATGATGCTATTGTAGAGTTTCCGGTAGAATATCAGAAACTTCCCGCCAAAAGCTCTTTTCGTGAATTACCCCCTGAAAAGATCAGGGTTAACCTGCGGGCTTCTGGCTTTGATATATTGAAATACCAATTGCAAGGTTTTCGCTCGCTTAAAGTTGATGTGAGTCGTTTGGAAAGGGTAGAGGCCAGTTCACAGAGGTCATACTGGCTCACCAACAGCAATCTCAATTTTATTGAAAGCCAACTTAATGATAATGTAGAGGTACGCTCTATAAGCCCGGATACGGTATACTTTAACTTTAGTAAGGTAATTAGTAAAAAAGTGCCGGTAGATCTGAAGTTTAACAAGAGTTACTCTAAGCTCATCAGTATCTATAAGGAGCCACAACTGATCCCGGATTCCGTTATGGTTACAGGGCCTGAGGAGCAACTGAAAACGATCAAAACATTGCCAACTGAAGTTTTACAACTGAATGCGGAAGAGGAATCACTTATGGTTTCCATGCCCTTAGTATTACCCAATAACCCCGATCTCAAATTTTCACATACGGAAACAGAAGTACATATCCGCTTTACGCAGATGACGCAAGGCAGTTTTGAAGTCCCCATTGAAATTCTTCAGCTTCCGGATAAGTACGATCTCAAAATTTTTCCGGAAACGGTAACACTAACCTATCACGTAGCGGTTAAAGATTACAATAAGGTTGCGCCTCCTGACTTTCGGGTATATGCTAATTTCGAGGATATTGCGGATAAACCGGAATCCCGTTATCTGAATCTTGCTATAGAAGCTTATCCTGCTTTTGTAAACTATGTTAATTTTGAGCCCAAGAGGGTGGAATTTATTCTTACCGAAAATTAATGATTGTAGGCTTAACCGGAGGCATAGGTAGTGGAAAGAGTACCGTGGCTAGTCTCTTTACCAGGTTGGGCATAGCCGTTTTTGAAGCAGATTCTGTTTCCCGTCAACTTATTGATACCGACCAGGAGCTGCAGCAACAATTGCAACAGTTGTTGGGAAATGATCTTCTGCAAGACGGTAAAGTGAATAAGCCATATATGGCCTCACTAATATTCTCTAATGAAAACCTGCTGCGTAAGGTAAACAGCCTTATTCACCCTGTGGTGGGCCGTGCCTTCAAAAAATGGAAGCTTGAGCAGCAATCTCCCTATGTGCTGCGCGAAGCCGCAATATTGTTTGAAAGCGGTACCTATCATGATTGTGACCATATTATTGTAGTTAGCGCTCCATTGGATATGCGAATAGAACGGGTAATGAGACGCAACAAGATGACTCGTGAAGAGGTTATGGAGCGCGTAAATCGTCAGTGGCCTGAAGAACAAAAGCTCCGGTTAGCGGATAGTATTATTTATAACGATCATTCACAATCGGTCATTAAACAGGTTTTACGAATCCATGAAGATCTTATCCGCCAGTCAGCTAAAAAAAGCTGATCAGTATACCATTCAGCACGAGCCCATATCTTCCATTGATCTGATGGAAAGAGCTGCCAGTCAATTAAGTGAGGCTTTATTAAATTATCATTCTGCCACAAGCTTTCATATTTTTTGCGGAATGGGTAATAACGGAGGTGATGGATTGGCCATAGCCAGGTTATTGCATTATCAAAAGGCTTCAGTATTTGTATACGTAGTAAAGCACTCTGAGACAGGAAGTGAAGATTTTAACACCAACCTAAAACGCTTAGAGGAACTGCCGGTTATCATTAATTATATTTCTGAAGAATCTCCTGAACATAATATAAATGAAGGAGTGCTGGTAGACGCTTTGCTGGGCTCCGGATTAAACCGTCCCCTGGAGGGCTTACTTCAAACTACGGTAAACTGGCTGAATCAACTTGCCCTGCGGAAAGTTGCTATAGATATACCCACTGGCTTGTTTGCAGATAACAATGTGGAGAATAATTTGAAATACGTGTTTAATGCAGACCTTACGTTGAGTTTGCAGTTTCCTAAAAGAAGTTTTTTTAATAGAGAAACGGCTCCCTTAGCAGGCAAATTAAACATTTTGGATATCGGTCTGCATTCTGATTTTCTGAAAGAGGTGGAGACGGAAGATTACTATTTTGATCAAAATGAGGCGTTGCTACTCTATCGTCCGCGTGTTCAACATTCCTATAAAAACACTTATGGTCATGCATTGCTATTGGCCGGTAGTGAAGGTAAATACGGTGCAGCTATACTTGCAGCTCGTGCAGTGATGCGCTCCGGGGCGGGGCTCCTCACTGTTCATGCTTCCGGAAGTGGCATGGTACCTTTACAAAACTCGGTTCCGGAAGCCATGGTATCTGTTGATCCACATCAGAAATGGATCAGTTCCCTTCCTCAATTGAACGGTGTGAAAGCCGCAGGTATGGGCCCTGGTATAGGTAAAGAAGCGGAAACCATCCAGGTTCTTAAGAATTTGATCCAGAACAGTGGCTTACCTCTGGTGCTGGACGCTGATGCTTTAAATATATTGGCAGAAAACCCTACCTGGCTTGCTTTTTTACCTAAAGGCACCATACTTACGCCTCACATAGGTGAGTTCAAGCGTTTGCTTGGAAAAAAACAATTAAACCAAAACTACCTGGAGGAGTTAAGGCAGTTAGCCTTGAAAAACGGGCTGACCATTGTTTTAAAGGATAGCACCACCGCCATAGCTTCTCCAAATGGAACTCTTCATTTTATTAACTCGGGAAGTCCGGCTTTGGCCACTGCCGGCAGTGGGGATGTGCTTACCGGTATTATACTTGGGTTGCTCAGCCAGGGTTACCCGGCTTTTCAGGCGGCTTTACTAGGTAGCTGGATACATGGAACTGCGGGTAATATAGCCGGTATTAAACTAAGTTTGGAAAGTGTAGTGGCTTCTGATGTAATTGAAGAAATACCTTCGGTATTCAAAGTGCTGGCACAACAGAAGGAGTAGCCTTTTCAAAAAGAGCATACTTCCAGTCGTTAGGCGCGTCCCAGCTTTTGATCATCTTTAACCTGCCTTCTTTTTCAATTTGGGCCAGATCAATTCCATATTGTATCGGAACATAACTATTATCAAAAAGAAATAAAGTTTTTTCAGAATCTATATCCTCCAGCCGGTTGTACATAGACCAGGTATAGCGTTGCGAATGATTTTTAAAGTTTATTCCGAGAGCCACTGCCATATACGGTTTGTCAATTACAAAGCTTTCTGCTGTGGGATAATTTTCCTTTATGAAAGGCGCAATCTCCTCTTTTATAAAAACATTCTCCTCATTGAGGTACAGGTTGGTTTGCCGATAGTATTTTGAAGTAGGAATATATAGGAAGTAAATAGTCTGCAAAATCAGAAAGGCTGCCGGCAAAACCAAAGACCATTTTTTTCCCATTGTCATTAAAAGATTACGGAGAAGTAATACTCCATCAAGCATTATAATCCATAAAAAGGGAAAAGCGGTTATTAAGGTACGTTCCAAACCCGCACTACCATAAATACCCAGTGCCCACACCAGACTATGAGCGGAAAGAAGAGCAAAGAAAGGCCCGTGAACCAGCCAGGGTTCGGTTTTCCAGTTCACATTCTTTGCCCAGAACCACCGGTGAAAAAAATGAATAATGCCTAACCCGGCCAGTATAATTCCGGGGATACCTGCCATAACGCTTAAGCGTTCCAGGTAGTGATACCATACGCCACTGCCATATACTGAGCCTGCAGAATCGTAAGGCGAGTGAAAAGGCCATAAAAAATCATTAAAGACTATTCCCCCTGCTATAGTGTACACCAGATAACCACTTATTAAAAGCGGAAGTTTTTTCCAGTGCCCGTTCAGCAGGCCGAACAACACAAAAAACAACAAGAAGACCTGTGCCTCTGACCGGCAAAAGGGTAAAAAGCCCGCTAAAATAAAACCGAAGGAAACCCGTCCGGTAAGGCATAACCAAACTGAAGTTATGGAAACCAGAGCTGCGAAAGGTTCTGTAAGTCCTGAAAAGAGATAGCTGAAAAAAGCGGGAGCTATAAACACAATAAAGGGAAGTGTTTCTACCCATTCCTTTTTAAGCTCACGTGCGGTCAGGCAGGTTATAAGTGAAGCCAGCACTCCACACAGGGTATTGAATAGCTTCATTCCTATGAAACCCAGTTGTGCCCAGGGTGAACTAAATAGGGTGAAGAATGGCTTTCCCCATTGATCTAAAAAATAAACAGGCTGCTCCCAGCTGAGCTCAGAAATAAAATAATGGGTTAATGAATCTCCACCTCCCCCTACACCATTGGTAGTAAATGCAATGATCCATAACACCCCGAGGATGAGAGTATGGAGTATAATCAGCCTGCGTGTACTCATTCCAGTATAGAAGGATCTCCTTTGCCGGTTCTGATAATTTCCCGTTCTCCCCCGGTAAGATCAATTACAGTAGAAGCTGAATTATCACCGTAACCTCCATCAATGACCAGGTCTACCAAATTGCCATACTTCTCCAGTATTAATTCAGGGTCTGTAGTATATTCTATAATTTCATCCTCATCATGAACGGAGGTAGCAATAATAGGATTTCCCAATTCTGCCACTATGGCTCTTGGAATAGAATTATCGGGGATACGAATTCCTATGGTTTTCTTTTTATTCTTGAAAATCTTAGGAATCATATTACTGGCTTCTAAAATAAAAGTGTAGGGGCCGGGAAGCGCCTTTTTAAGTATTTTATAGGTAGGTGTATCTACCTGTTTGGTATAATCAGCAAGGTGGCTTAAGTCGTAAAATATAATTGAGAAATTTGCTTTTTCCAGCCTTACCTCTTTGATGCGGGCCACCTGCTCAAGGGCCTTGGTTTTGGAAATATCACATCCAAAAGAATAAACTGTGTCAGTAGGGTATATGATAACTCCACCTTTTCGTAACACATCCACCACTTTTTGAATGGCTTTGGGATTGGGGTTTTCAGGGTATATACGAAGAAGTTCAGCCATGGCTCTAATGAATTGGGTTTGTAAAAATAAAAAAAGCCCCTGTTTTTCAGGGGCTTTCTTCTAATGTCTTTCTAAAATTAACCATTTCCCTTGCGGTAATCGGCCAGAAATTTTTCCAAGCCTATATCTGTTAAAGGATGGTTTAGCAGACCAAGTATAGAGCTTAAAGGCCCGGTCATTACATCCGCACCAATCTCCGCACATTCAATTACATGCATGGTATGGCGTATAGAGGCGGCCAGTATCTCGGTTTCATAGCCATAATTATCATAGATAAGGCGGATCTTTTCTATCAGCTCCAAACCATTGGTGGAAATATCATCCAGACGGCCAATGAAAGGAGAAACATAGGTTGCTCCCGCCTTAGCAGCCAATAAAGCTTGCCCGGGAGAAAAAACCAGGGTACAGTTGGTTTTAATACCGTTATCTGAAAAATATTTGAGTGCTTTAACCCCGTCTTTGATCATAGGGATTTTCACCACAATTTGCGGGTGCAGGTCAGCAAGAGCTTCTCCTTCACGTACCATTCCCTCAAAATCAGTTGAAATCACCTCGGCACTAACATCACCTTCCACCAGTTCACAGATCTTAACATAGTGGTCTTTAATGTTTTGTTCTCCTGTAATACCTTCCTTAGCCATCAAAGAAGGATTAGTGGTTACACCGTCAAGAACACCAAGGTCTTGTGCTTCTTTGATATGATCAAGGTTAGCTGTGTCAATAAAAAATTTCATAGTTGTATAATGCTAAGTTGCCATTTGGCGCAAAGGTAGAAAGCCCGCTGCATTATTTGTACGATTTAAAGCTTTTTATGCTTTGTGAAGATCGAAATAAAAATCACTACCCTTACCTTCAACGGAGTTGATCTTCAGTTCTGAGCGATGCAGTTTAAGTAATTCATAACACAGGATAAGACCAAAACCGGTACCTTTTTCATTAGCGGTTCCGGGAGTGGAGATCCGTCCGGGCACTTCAAAAAGCCTTAACTGGTCATCATGAGAAATACCCTGGCCATTATCGCAAATATGTATTCTTATATAGTCACCACTTTCCTCAGCCTTGAGTGTTATAATACCGCGGTTTGAAAAAGTGTATTTAATGGCGTTTCCCAATAAATTCCGCAATACCGTACGGATCATTTCTTCATCAGCCATTACCATGGTGTTCGGAGGAATGAGGTTGACCATTTCAAGATTCTTTTCCTTCACTTTAAGTGTCAAGCCTTCACTTACCTCACAGCTTAAGTGGTAAATGTCAAATTCTTTTGGTTGAGCCTTCATACCTCTGGACTGGGTTTTCACCCAATCCAGCAAACCGATGAGAAGGTTCTTCGTTTTGCTGAAATTAGAGTTTAGCAGACCCATATACTCTAAAAGGTTTTCCCTGGTGTGTTCTTCTGAATTATCAATTACAAGCTCAGTAAGTGATTTGGCCGAGAAAATGCTGTCTTTAAGGTCGTGAGCCAGAATAGAAAGCATACGTTCTTTAGCAATATTGGCTTGATCCAGTTCTTCTTTTTGCTTTTCCAGTTCCAGACTGTTTTTACGATTATCCGTAAAATCAGCGCCTACCATTACCAGGCCCTTATATTCATTTTTCTCATTTACAATGGGTGAGAAAGACTTAAAGAGGTATCGTGTTTCGTTTTCTATTATAACTTTTGATTCTTCATGCCACTCTTTGCCCTTACTACCTTTTTGAATGAGCCTGCTCCATAGTTTCTGGTGTTTTTCTTCTATCAATAAATTCAAGAAGTTGTCACCAATATTCACCTGGCGGCCCAGTATATGTTGGTAAAAATTTTGTCCGGCTTTGTTGATCAGCCTCACCTTACCTTGGGCGTTTGTAGACAGAATTATATTGTTAGTGTTATTTACAATGGCCATAATGCGCTGGCTGGCGTCTCGCAGACGTTTTTCTGCCCGTTTAATGTGCTGTGATTGAATAAAGACCAGCAGCAGGAGAATGAGCATAAGTGATATGACCACTATAGCTACCAATAACAGCACATTGCGCTCTTTTAACTCAGCTTGAGATTCTTTATTGATCTCTTCTAATTGATGATTTTCACTTTCCTGTTGGGCCAACTCATTTTGAGTTCGCAGAATTTCAAACAGCGCCTTATTCCTAGATTCTTCTATAGAGTCCTGTAATTGGATAATCCCCAAGCTAACGTCCAGGGCCTTTGCATAGTTATTTTGCTGGTAGCACACCTTCATTAAGGCTTCATACAGATCACGCGCCTGCAAGAGTTGATGGTGCTCTCTTGCTTCCTTAATTCCTCTTTCAATAAGTTCTTCAGCTTCTTTGAGCTGACCGGTTAAAACTTTTAGTTCACTCGTAAGAAGATATTTTTCTATACTAAAATCTGCGTATACGGAATCATTTATAGAGCCGTAATCCTGATTGAGTAGTTGAAGTGCCTTGATATAATTTCCTTGCTCTTTTTCCAATTTGCTTTGTCCGAGTACCGCCTGGTAAAAGAAATCATAACGATCTGCTTTTCTGAATAGCTCTTTTGCTGCTACCAATAGACTATCGGCCTTAGCGAACTGCTGCAAACGTTCGTATGCACGGGCGATGTAAAGGTCATTGTGAGCCACAAGAACCGAGTCTCCGAGTTGAAGCCGGATTATACGGGCTTCCTCAAAATAGGAAAGAGCAGTAGAAGGACGGCCTAATTTAAGTGCACAGAGCCCCAGGTTGTTATAGGCCACTGCTTTTCCATCACTGCGGTTATCCGCTTTAAAATAACGCAGTGCATCATAATACAGCTCATTGGCTTTTGAATAGGTACGCAGGCGGTAAAAGAGGTTACCGATGTTTAGCTCAAGCCATCCAGATAATTCGGGAGTGCGCTTGTGTTGCTGGCAAAGCCTGAGGGCTTCGGAATAACACCTTAAACTGCCGGGAAAATCATTGTGAATAGCTAACTTACTGGCATAACTTACCAAAACCCGGGCCTCCAATATTTTATCCTGATTATGACGAGCCAGGTTTAAGGCTCGTTCCTGATAATATACACAGGTATTCCAGTCCTGAAGAACATAGAAAGATGCAAGTTCCAGCAAGTGCAGAATATGAAACTCAACATCAGTTGTGCTATCATTTTGAGCAAGCCTTGCCTTAAGGGTATCCTTCTTCCAGAAATATGATTCTGAAACCTGAGCAGGGGATAAAAAGGCTAGAAAAAACAGGGAAACGCTGAAGAACAGCTTCATAAAGAATAAAGGCTTGGCAAATATTCTACGAATATACGCTTTAATGCCTAAGATCAGGAAGATATGTTTTTTTGGGAAAAAAGAAAGGCAAGCGATCCATATCACACCGCTACGACTGAATACCCTTGCTGCGTTCCCGCCCTGGGGGAGTTCATCAGGAGCTGGTTGTATGGGACTTGCCTTAGTGGGCAAATGTAAGGCAAACTATCCAATCATAAAAGGTTTAGGCATCTTTTCCAAGCCGGCATTTTGGCTATATTTGTCAGCAATCAATCTAACCACTGATTATGAATGAACATGTAAAATCACAGGCCTTTCGTTTTGGAACAATTGCGGGAGGTTTAGCCATAGCTTATACCCTTTTATCATACCTCACTGATCTGGTGCTGTTTTCCAACTTTTGGGCAGGTATATTGTTTTGGGTAGTCACCCTGGTTATTTTGATCATCGCTGTTTCCCGGGCCAAGGCGTTAATGGGTGGTTATATTTCCTTCAAAAATGCTTTCTCCACTTTTGTAGTTACCTATGTTATTACATCGCTCATAAGCACAGCCTTTTCCATTATTCTTTTCAATTTGATTGATCCTGCAGCCGGGGAAAGGGTACAGGAATTGTTAATTGAAACTTCAGTGGGATATATGGAGCAATTCGGAACTCCTGAAGGTCAGATTGAAGCCCAGGTAGAGCAAATGGAAGCTGAAAATCCTTTTGGGATAATAGGTTTGGTCAAATCATTTTTCTGGGGAATATTCTGGTATGCTATTATTGGATTAATTGTAGCGGCCTTTATGAAGAAGAACAAACCGGTGGAATTTCCGGAAGAAGCAGCATAGTGAATGGATATATCGGTAGTAATACCTCTCTATAATGAAGATGAATCTTTAAGGGAATTGTACGATTGGATTGTCCGGGTAATGGAAGCCAATCGTTTTTCTTTTGAAGTAGTATTTGTGGATGATGGTTCCAGCGATGATAGCTGGAAGGTTATTCGTGATATGGCGAAAGAAGACGATAGAGTAAAAGCTATACATTTCAGGCGTAACCATGGTAAATCCGCTGGGCTTAACGTTGGTTTTGCGGCAGCAGCGGGAGATGTGGTTATCACAATGGATGCTGATCTTCAGGATAGCCCGGATGAGATCCCGGAGCTATATACTATGATAACCAGAGAAGGGTATGACCTTGTAAGTGGTTGGAAAAAGAAACGTCATGACCCACTTTCTAAAACTATTCCTACTAAGTTTTACAATTGGGCCACACGAAAGATCAGTAAGATCAGCTTACATGATTTCAACTGTGGGTTAAAGGCCTATAGAAACGAAGTGGTAAAGAATATTGATGTTCACGGTGAAATGCACCGTTATATCCCATTTCTGGCTAAAAACGCGGGTTTCACCAAAATAGGAGAGAAGGTAGTCCACCATCAGGCTCGCAAGTATGGCCATACCAAATTCGGACTGAGCCGCTTTATTAATGGTCCGCTGGATCTTCTGACCCTCTCCTTTATTTCCAAGTTTTCCAAGCGGCCCATGCACTTTTTCGGCTTGTATGGTACATGTATGTTTATAATCGGTTTGGTAGCTACGGCATACCTCGGTATTGATAAACTCTATGCCATGAGTATAGGCGAGAAAGCCCGGTTGGTTACCGATAATCCTTGGTTTTACATTGCCCTTACCACTATGATTTTAGGTACCCAGCTTTTTTTAGCGGGCTTTCTGGCCGAAATAGTAGTGCGCAGCAGCACTAAGAAAACTATATACACCGTTGATCAGCGGTTAAATTTCAACCAATAAAATTTTGAAGTTCAGCCTGATCTCTCCTACGTTTGGCCGCCCTGAAGAAGTAACTGAATTCCTTCAAAGTCTGCTTAGTCAGGATTATACAGATTTTGAAGTAATACTGGGTGATGGTACACCTGGTGATACGCTTCGCCCTGCCCTTGAGCCGTTCATAAATAACAAAAGTTATCCGCTTACTATTATCTATGAGGAATATTTACCCGTAAGTGATGCGCGCAACCGGGCGGCAGCTATTGCCACCGGTGAGTATATTATTTTTCTGGATTCGGATTGTATTATTCCTGATGATTACCTCCGTAAAATTGAATTGCATCTTAAAACCACACCTCTGGATGCTTTTGGCGGACCGGATGCCGCCCATAAAAACTTTACGACCTTACAAAAAGCCATATCCTTTAGCATGACTTCTTTTCTGACCACCGGAGGAATACGGGGAAAAAAACACAGCGTAAGCACGTATCACCCAAGGGGCTTCAATATGGGGATGCGCAAGAAAGTTTTTGATTCCGTACAGGGATATTCGGATTTCCGTTGTGGAGAGGACATTGAATTGAGCATACGTATTATTAAGGCCGGCTATAGGGTGGGCCTTATTCCGGAGGCTTTTGTGTATCACAAGCGAAGAACAACTCTAAAACAGTTCTTTAAGCAAGTATTTCGCTTTGGAGCTGCCCGTATCAATATATGGAAAAGGCATCGTGAGGAACTGAAACTTACCCATCTGTTTCCTTTTGCTTTTTCACTTTTTGTACTGGCCACACTTTTTGCGGTGTTGTTGCTGCCGGGAATAATAAGCTGGATTATGGCATATATGCTGATAATTTATACAGCCGGATTATTTATATCATCCCTTTTTGAAAATGGCCAGCCTGCAGTAGCATTTTTATCTATTCTTACTTCCTATACCATGCTTTTTGGTTATGGGTGGGGCTTTTTCAAAAATTTATGGGCCTATTTTATAATGGGAAAAGAAAAAGGCTTGTCGCTATAGATCTTTGCAGAGTTTTATAGGTCGTAAACTATTCAGGAAAGCCGGGAATCATACACTTCGCCCATACTGGGGTTATCCCCCATAAGCCGTTCCTGCATTTCTTTTTTAATGATATTGAAAACAACCATGTGTACATCTTCCGTAACTTCCATATCCTGCACATCTGCATGCACCCAATTTTCGGCAATAGTACTAATCTTACCACCTTTAAAGCCAGTCAGAGCCAGGGTGCTTACCTTATTATCTGTAGCATATTGTAAAGCCCGCACCACATTTTCCGAATTACCACTTCCGCTGATACCTATTACCAGGTCACCTTCTTTAGCATGATTCTTTAATTGCTCTACAAAAATATCTTCATAACCAATGTCATTGGCAATAGCCATCATTGCGGCAATATTGTCGTTTAGACATATCATACGGAAGCGTTTATCCAGGCCATAGCTGGCGCCTTTTAAAAAATCACCGGTTACGTGTGAGGCTGTGGCTCCGCTGCCACCGTTTCCGAAAACGTAAATATTTCCACCTTCTCGATAGGTTTCATAAAAAGCTTCAGCAGCAGCAGCAATTTGCTCATGATCTAACCTCATGAGCGTTTCCATTACCAGGCTTATATATTCTTTTGCTTTATTCATGTCCGTAATAGATCAATTGAGATCCTTGTTTTTCAAATTTAAAATCAAAACGCTTCACCTTATTCAAAGCTTTATCCAACCTGGCCTGTTGTGATTCAGGGCAGTAAAACAGCATAAAGCCACCGCCTCCGGCTCCCAGGAGTTTACCTCCCATAGCTCCGTTTTTCATGGCCGTATCATATAACTCATTTATGAGTGGATTACTTATACCAGAGGCCAGTTTTTGTTTCATCATCCAGTTTTCATGCAGCAGCTTTCCGAATTCATCCAGTCTTTCTTGCATAAGCACCTCACGGAGCTCATAAACAAGCGAAACCATCTGTTGCAAGGTTTTGAATTTTTCCTCCTGACTGGTGTTTTTGCGCTGTTCTGATAAAATAGAAGATGCGCTACGCTGATTTCCTATATAATACAGGCATAGGTTATTTTGGAGCTGTTGATAGATATCTTTTTTTATGTAGACCGGTTGCACAGAAACGCTACCATCCTTATTAAACTCTATAATATTAAGCCCGCCATAAGCTGCGGCATATTGATCCTGCTTTCCAATAGGCTCTTGAAGTAAGTCAATCTCAATTTCACAGGCCCCTTTAGCCAGCTTCTCTTTAGAAGCATAGGAGTTTGTAAAGGCATGCAGATTATGCAAAACGCCCACTGTAAAAGATGAGGAGGAACCCATGCCGGTCCCACTGGGAATATCCGCAATGGAGCTGATTTCAATACCACCTTTAATAGAAAATTTACGAAGACACTCCTTTAAAATAGGATGTTTTAACTCTTCAATAGTATTTACAGTTTCGGTTTGAGAATACTTGGTGCGGATCTTACCCTCTTCAAAAAAGCGATGGGAAGAAACGTACATATATTTATTAATAGATGTACTTAATACAGCTCCCTGACTCTGACCGTAAAAGGCTTCTAAGTCAGAACCTCCCCCAACAAAGCTAATCCGGAAAGGTGTTTTGGTAATAATCATGCATTAGCGTTTGTTGCAAATAACGGAACAATCTGTTTAAATCACCAGATCGGCTTTATGAATATCACTATTTATAAGGTCAAATTCATTAGTTTTTCTTCCGGCCCAAAGTTTAAGTATATCTTCTTCTTTATATCCTTTCCACCTGTAAAAGGCTGAGAACCTCTCTTTATGCAGTTCCGGGTTTATTTTTTTAAATACTGATAGGTCACTATGCCGTTTCAATACATCAGAACTTAAGCCCACAATACCTTCTACAATTATAAGGTCAAACCCTTTGGGAGAATAGCTTACGGGCTTAAGTGGCCAGGTATTATGAATCTGGTAACCGGGAGCTTCTATAGTATTTCCGGAAAAGAAAGATTGCAAATCCTTTTCAAGCCTGGGCATTTGAAAATTATGGAATACATCCGTTTCAGCCTGACGCTCTTCTCTGGGAAGTATCCAGTTATCAAGACTTATTTTCAGAACTTTCTCTCCGTTCTCCTCAAACCTTTTCTGAATATAAGTAGCCAGGGTAGACTTTCCACTTCGGCTTTGGCCTCCAACGCGGAGTATGAATTGTGATTTTTCACATTTAGAAAAGGCTTCAAGAATACGTTCACACACCTTTTCAAAAGGTTTTTTCATTATAAAATCAATGGCTTCATAAAGGTTTTCAAATATATAATCCGGTACTACCTTACTCTTACGTAAACCATGACCAGTACGCACGCCCACTGTGGTACAACCAGCATTTTTTCCTGCCATTACATCTCTTTCAGAATCACCTATCATGTATGAATCTTTGAGACTGATATTGAATTTTTCCGCAGCCTTTTTGTGCATTCCCGCTTTGGGTTTTCTACAATCACACACCACCTTATAAAGCGGGTTTTCTCCGGGAAACCCTCCATCAGGGTGATGTGGGCAATAGTAGATGGCATCCAGTTTAGCGCCTTCATTACCTAAAAGTGTTTCCATCTTTTTATGGATTTCGCCTAAACCATCAATGGTGGTCAGGTTGCGTGCCACCACACTTTGATTGGTGGTTATAACAGATAGATAATCCGACTTATTTATTTTTTTGATTGAATCAGCCGTAAAAGGGTAGAGGTTAAAATCTTCAGGACGGTGAATGAGGTCTGTATCATAATTAAGCACCCCATCACGATCCAGAAAAATAGCTTTTTGCTTTTTACTAAGGCTTCTTCGCTGCACTTTTCCGGTTCTTAAATCTTCTTCAACCTGTTCCAGGCGACCTGGGGTCCCCATATCCTTTAAATATTCAGGGGTGTTGTAACCATACATATGCAGCTTATCCACAATTTCAGGAAAAATGTCTTTGCCAAAATCTGCTTTCACACCTTTTTTAAGATGGGTGAATATATTAGGCGAAAAAATATAAGCAGCCGCATTGACCATATTGTGATATTGAAAGCCAGAGGGGTGGGGTTTGGGGTAAATGGCACTGATCCGGTCATCTTCACCCAACTCTACGAGATCACTGTCGTATGGGTGATCATTAGGATGTACGACCAGGGTAGCATCACTTTTTTTAGATTGATGGAATAGTATCAGGCGACTGAGATCCATTTCCATCATTACATCTCCATATAGTACCAGGAAATCTGAGGATAGTTGATTTTCAATTTCTTTTATACCTCCAACGGTGCCTAAGGGTTCTTTTTCTTCAAAATAGGAGATTCGAATTCCAAAGTCACGACCATCTCTGAAGTGTTCTTTTATAGGGGCTTTCAGGTGATTCACCAAGAGTATTACCTCTTCTAAGCCGTATCTTTTGCATAATTCAATTTGATACTCCAGTAAGGGCTTACCCATTACAGGAATCATAGGTTTAGGGATGTCTTCAGTAAGCTTGCCAAGGCGCGTTCCTTTGCCACCGGCCAATATAATGGCTTTCATTCTCAGAATTTGGTGTTAAAATTGCAAAATAAGTCAATGAAGCCATAGTTATTCTTTAAGAACTTAAAATTATAATACTTGTATTTTTGCCGGTATGAAATTCCTATTAACCCTATTATTCTCTCTCACTCTGCTTTTTTCCTTTGCCCAGGTCAATCAGAAAGATGCAAACGGCAAACGACATGGTAAATGGGAGAAGTTTTACAACAATGGTAAACTACGCTATCAGGGCCAGTTTAATCATGGAAAGGAAACCGGCATCTTCAAATTTTATTTTGAGAGTGGCGATATTCAGGCAGTGAATCATTTCAGAGGTAAGACCGGAATATGTTATTCCTATCAATTTGGCGGAGACAGCATCCTGGCTGCCGAAGGAAAATACGTGGACTCTAAGCGAGATAGTATCTGGACATTTTATGATTTAGAGGGTAATATAGTGGCTAAAGAAAACTATAAGAATGGAAAACAGCACGGACTAACCGAAACCTATTTTGCCGATGGTAAGGTGGCTGAGTTTTTCAATTATCAAAATGGTGACAGATCGGGAGAATGGAAGCAATTCTATGAAAATGGCAGACCCAAAGCCAGAGGCCAATATGTAAATGGAAGTTTAAGCGGAGAAGTAATGTATTACCATCCTTCTGGTAAGCTCAGTGCCAAGGGGAATTATATAAAAGGATTGATGCACGGAAACTGGTACTTTTTCAATGAAAATATGGAAGTTGAGAAAAAGCAGGTTTGGAAATACGGCAGTATGCTAAGTCAGGAGCCGCCTGCGGAGGAAGAAGAAGATCAAAAAGGTATTGAGCCGATGGATGAAGGAATGAAAAGATGGCAAAAGTAGTAGTAGGATTAAGCGGAGGAGTAGATAGCAGTGTGGCTGCGCACCTGATGGTAGAAGCCGGTCATGAGGTAATAGGTCTTTTTATGCGGAACTGGCACGATGAGTCTGTAACGCTGCACGATGAATGTCCATGGATAGAGGATAGCAATGATGCGCTTATTGTAGCTGAAAAGCTGGGTATACCTTTCCAGGTAATTGATCTTAGCGAAGAATATAAAGAACGAATTGTAGACTATATGTTTGCTGAGTATAAGGCAGGACGTACTCCAAACCCTGATGTACTTTGTAACCGGGAAATAAAATTTGATACCTTTTTAAAAACAGCCTTAAAGCTTGGGGCTGATTATGTGGCAACAGGACATTATTGCCGGAAAGAGACACTGAATATAGATGGAGAGTCAGTGCACCGGCTTTTAGCAGGTGTAGACATTAATAAAGACCAGAGCTATTTCCTTTGTCAGTTAAATCAGGAACAATTGGGAAGAGCTTTGTTTCCCATTGGTCATTTAACCAAACCGGAGGTTAGGAAAATAGCGAAAGACCTGGATTTGATTACAGCAGAAAAAAAGGATTCGCAGGGCTTGTGTTTTATCGGTAAAGTACGCTTGCCCGATTTTTTACAACAGCAGCTTAAGCCCCAAAAAGGTAAGATCATTGAAATAGCCGGTGATTTTAAAGATTATAAAAAGGTTGAACCCGAAACGAGTGAACTTGATGCTGCGGTTACGCCTTATAAGTTTAAGCCCGAAGATGGGAAAACAGTAGGAGAGCATAACGGAGCCCATTACTTTACTATAGGCCAGCGTAAAGGCTTAGCGGTGGGTGGTACACCGGAGCCTTTATTTGTGGTTGCCACTGATGTAGATCAAAATATTATTTATGCCGGGCAGGGTGATGCGCATCCCGCTTTAAGTAAAAAAGGCTTATTTATAAAAACAGATGATATTCACTGGGTAAGAGAAGATAGGGCTATGAAGGTTGGAGATAAAGCCAGCTTTGGAGTTCGTATCCGTTACCGTCAAAAACTGGTTTTAGCCACACTTTATCTGGAGGTCAATGGTTTGTATATTATATTTGATGAGGCTCAAAAAGCCATTACACCTGGTCAATTTGCGGCTTGGTACCGGGACGATGAATTAATAGGGTCCGGTGTTATAGATTTTTAAACGCCATGAAACACACACTTTACACAATATTACTACTAATAGGACTTGGCTTCTTTTCAGAAACGCAGGCGCAACACTTTAGAGTGTACTTCCACTCAAAAGGTTTACAGTCAGAAAAAATACAAGCAAGGCATACGGCTTTAAGTCAGAAAGCCCTGAAGCGAAGATCACGGTTGAATATTCCATTAGACTGGCGTGATGTTTCCTTAAATCAAACATATATCACCCAGCTTCAAAGTTTAGGTGGAAATATATCCGCGCAAAGCCGGTGGTTTAATTTTGTGGTAGTTGATGGTCTGGATCAGGTTACCCTGGAATCATTGCCCTTTGTGAAAAAGGTAGAAGCACCCAAACCTTATAAACTGAGTTTAGCTGCAGTTAAAAATTGCGATCAGGCCCAGAGTCTCAATTATGGCTTGGCAGCCGGACAAATTGAAATGCTTCGCGGGCATAAAATGCATGAGCTGGGCTTTTTGGGGCAGGGAATGACTATTGCCGTTTTAGATGGTGGTTTTTCCGGAGTTGAAAGTGCAGTAGCTTTTGATAGTTTGTGGCTCAACAACCGTATTATGGGTACATACAATTTTGTAAATAAGGATACCAATGTTTTTGTGGATGGGAGTCATGGGTCTAAAGTGCTTTCCATTATGGGAGGTTATCTGGATAATCAATTAATTGGCAGTGCCCCGCGTGCAGATTATTGGCTATTGAAAAGTGAACAGGAAAGTGATGAAACACCTGTGGAAATGGATTATTGGCTCATGGCTGCTGAGTTTGCTGATAGTGTTGGTGTGGACATCATCAGTTCTTCATTGGGATATAATGAGTTTCGCACTGGTTTTGATTACGAGTATTCGGATATGGACGGAAACACCACCGTAGTAACAAAGGCAGCCGATATGGCCGCCCAAAAAGGTATTCTGGTGATAGTAAGTGCTGGAAATGAGGGTTCAAACTCCTGGGAATATATTACTGCTCCCGCAGATGGTGATAGTGTAATGGCAGTTGGTGCAGTGAATAGCTCCCGCAATAGAGCTTCATTCAGTAGTAAAGGCCCTTCAGCAGACGGACGTATTAAGCCGGATGTGATGGCTACAGGAAGCTCAACAGCTTATGCCTCCGGAGGGATGGCCTTTACCGGAAACGGAACTTCGTTTTCTTGTCCTATAGTTTCAGGGTTAGCCGCATGTTTATGGCAGGCCAATCCATCCATGAATAATATGGATATCATGGATGAGATCCGGAAATCGGCCGACCGTTACTTCAATCCGGATAATGAATACGGATATGGAATTCCCAACTTTGAGCATGCATTCTATCAAATCGGTCTGGATGAATTGTGGGATTCTCTGGAAGCCGAGGTGTTTCCAAACCCGATTGGTAATGAGTTGCGTATTCGTACCAATGCACCGGAGGTTATAAATAAAGCAAGGGTTATTATAACCGACCTGGCAGGAAATGAGTTGCTATCTGAGGAATATGCTTTGGAGAATTCAGAATTACACCTGTACTTTCCCTTTACACAGGGGATCTATATTTTAAATCTGACCATAGGAGAGTGTACTATGGTGAAGAAAATACTTAAGTAATATGCAAAACCGCATTTGCGGCCTTTTTGGAATAGAGTTCCCCATTATTCAGGCTGGAATGATATGGTGCAGTGGCTGGGAGTTGGCGTCTGCAGTTAGCAATGCCGGTGGTCTCGGAATTATAGGGTCAGGTAGTATGTATCCGGATGTTTTAAGGACCCATATTCAAAAATGTAAGCAAGCTACGGATAAGCCCTTTGGAGTTAATATTCCCATGTTGTATCCGCAGATAGAAGAAATTATGGGTATTGTGGTGGAAGAAAAAGTTCCTATTGTGTTCACTTCCGCAGGAAATCCAAAAACGTGGACAGCACATCTTAAAGAAAATGGGATTAAAGTAGTACACGTTGTAAGCAGTGTGAAATTTGCCTTAAAAGCTGAAGATGCCGGAGTAGACGCAGTAGTAGCTGAAGGCTTTGAAGCAGGTGGACATAACGGAAGAGAGGAAACCACTACGTTTTGCCTGATACCAATGGTAAAAGCGGCTCTTGGCGTTCCACTGATAGCGGCCGGAGGTATTGCCACAGGACGGCAAATATTAGCAGCTGAAGTTTTAGGAGCAGAAGGTTTTCAGATTGGATCCAGGTTTGTAGCCAGTGAGGAGAGTTCGGCTCATGTCAATTTCAAAAAAGAAGTGGTAAAAGCTGAAGAAGGCGCAACAGCGTTAACACTAAAAGAATTAGCCCCGGTAAGGTTACTAAAAAACAAGTTTTATGATGAGGTTCAGGCAGCTTATCAAAATAAGGCTACTGTTGAAGAGTTGAAAACACTTTTAGGGCGGGCTCGAGCCAAAAAAGGGATGTTTGAAGGAAACCTGGAAGAAGGAGAACTGGAGATCGGACAGATAAGTGGATTAATAAAGGATATCCTGCCGGCTAAAACTATCTTTTACAAACTGCTTGATGAATATAAGGAAGCTAAAAAGAGTCTGGATTTAGCCCCGCTGAAATAAAATGTTAATTTTACTTTTTAAGGATGTTTCCGACTGAGTTAAAGGAATAGAGTTCTGAAATTACTCAAAACCGATCGTTTCACTCATGGAAAGTCCCGCCTAACTAAATGAATATTGGTTCAGGGATCATATAAATATACTTTTAGGAAAAATTTACAAGGATGAAATTTATCTACAAATCACTTTTCGCTTTAGCATTGCTCTTTGTCTTTACAGATGTTTCTGCTACCCACCTTTCAGGGGGGGAGTTGACCTGGCGCTGTCAGGGTAATGGTAAATATGTGTTTATATTAAAAGTATATAGAGACTGTGGTACTGGTAATGCAGATATAAGTGGTAATGCCACTATCAATTATCCAGGAGGGTCTTTTAACTTACCGCGTAAATCCAGAACGGATATTTCACCCAGCTGCTGGAATTCGGCTATAGCTTGTGGTGTTGCGGCCAGTGGTAAAGGAGCAATGGAAGAGCATTATTATATTGATTCCAATATTACGCTAACCGGAACCCCGCCTGTAGGCGGGTGGACATTTACCTGGGATGGATGTTGTCGCCCCGGTACAGTGAAAAACTTAAATAACCCTGGTGGTATTGGTTATGGAGTTCGGGCTGTGATGTATCCTTTCAGACCATTTGGTAGTGCTACTGCCAATACGGTAAATAATTGTTTTGATAATAGCCCCCAGTTTATTGAATCAGCAGCTATTACTCAGTGTGCAGGTAGTGCCTTTGAATACAATCACCTTGCCTCAGACCCGGATCTTGATTCTTTGTTTTATAAGTGGGCAGAGCCATGGGATGATAACCCCTTAGGTCCTATTAATAATGCTAGCTGGGTTCCTGGTTATTCTATGACTCAGCCATTTCCAAATACAGCTACGAACTCTTCTAACGGTCCGGTTACCCTGGATGGGACTACCGGTCAGGTTAGAATGGTAGCCAATACCGCAGTTGAAGGAACCTACGCAAGTTGTTTTGGTATTGAATCCTGGCGTTGTGGGGCAGGTCCTATTGCCGGGACCTACCAATATCAAAAAATTGCTGAAGTATTCAGGGATGTAGCTCTTGTGTTTAGGACCAGTGGGTGTGATCCTTCAAACAGAGCTCCCGGAGCAATTATAGATACGGCTCAATACCCAAGAATAAAAAGAAGTGGTAATGTATATAGAACCCGCGTATACCCCGGTGACACTGTCAAATTTGTAGTTAGCGCAAATGATAGTGACTTCTTGCCAACCGGAGTACCCCAATCGGTTGCATTTAAAGCTTCTGGTTTGCAGGTAGGTAGTCCAATGGCTTCTCAATCAGGTTGTTTAGGTTCTTATCCTTGTGCCAGTATTAAACCTGTAGCTCCACAGGTAGGTTATACTACAATTCAGAATAATTATGTTGAATTTGAGTGGGCTCCGGATTGCTCTAACCTAAGCTTCAATAATCAAGGGTGTGGGGGTGTTAACAAATTCTCATTTTCTTTACGGATGGAGGATAATGCCTGTCCGGCCCCTGAGATTTCATTATCAACCTTAATTATAGAAGTATCACCTGGTGATCCGGGACCACCAATCTTAAAATGTATTTCTTTTGAGGAAGGAACAGCTGGAGCCAAGGATGTTCGTTTGGATTGGGGACAACCACCTCAGGATAGTGCGCTTGACTTTAATTATTACTATGTATATGCTGCTCTTACTAAAAATGGTCCCTATGTGAAATACGATAGTATATCGGATTATGATCAGCTTTCATATGCATTACCACAAAATACGGGTTTACGTCACTTTTATATGAATAAGAGCACCGGTAAGTGTAATTTCATATCCCGTAATAGTGATACGCTTAGCCTGATGAATCTTAATATGACTCCTAAGCCGGCCTTTAGTAGTAATCAGGCAGATTTATCATGGAATCCTTTAATTCCAAACTCTTCTTTACTTCCCTTTGACTCCAGAGGGGTATATGAAATTTGGATGGAAAACCCCGCTCATAGCGGAGCCTGGAGAATTGTGGGCGAAACAAATACCTCTGGAACTACAACTTACCTTGATGACAGACCCCTTTGTGATGATACCATCAGATACCAGATCAGAGTTACTGATACTATTCATGGCTGTCAATCTAAGTCAACTATCCAAAAAGGCTACTTTAGTGATCAGTTGAACAGAGATGTACTGAATCTTGATAGCGTAAGTGTAAACCTTAATGGTAATGCTATATTAAGTTGGGAACCTACCCAATTCGGAGATGTGGTGAATTACCTGGTGTTGTTTAACGACCCTGTGAATGGTTGGAGAGTTGTTGAAACTCTGCCTATAGGAACTTCCATGCCTTATGAGTGGATGGACAGCCAGGCTGACCAAAGGGCTGAGCAATTTAAAATTGTTTCCATTGACAGTTGTGGCAATCAAAGTGATGAGCTACTCGTATCATCCCATAAAACCATATATTTAAAAGGATCCATTAATCGTTGTGATGCTTTTGCCAAACTGAGCTGGAAACCATACGGAGGAAAGCTAAATGGTGCGGATCCTGTTACGTATAGAGTGGTGGCCAGTATAGTTGAAAATGGTATACCCACACCACCGGTAGTACTTTTCTCAGGAACCAGTGAAGACACTACTTACATTCAGCGTACACTTAAGAAAGATGCACAGTATTGTTATGTGGTACAGGCAGTAGATGGTTCGGGTACAGTTACCTCATCTTCCAATGTCATATGTCTGGATGCCTCTGTGCCTCAACGTTCCCGGATACTCTATATCTCTCAGGTAACTAACAATTACAACAGAGGATCAATAGACATCAAAGCCTTTATTGATGGTGATGCTGATGTTGAAGCTTTTGATATAGAAAAATCAACAGAACGTTATGGTATTTATGAAAACATAGGAGATGTGGCCAAACCATCAAGTCCTCCCTATGTGATTAATTTCAGCGACTACTCAGCTGATCCTAATACCACTTATTTCTACCGTATATCTGCACGTCCTAGCTGTGGTACACTTAAGAGAGATACCGTTAGTAATCTTGGCAGGAACCTGGTTCTTTCTGTAAAGCCTAATGCTAACCTCACTAACTCACTATCGTGGAATCCGTATCAGCAGTGGGGAGGTAAAGTAGGTAAGTACGAGATATACAGAAGCATTAACGAAGAGAATAAATTCGATTTTGTGGAGAGCATTGATGGTGATGACACTACTTATGTGGATATACTTAAGAATTTCGAAGAAGAATCAGGTAAGTTCTGCTACTTTGTAGTGGCGGTAGAAGCCGGTAACCCATTGGGTTTTGTAAATGAGAATGGCTTACCGTTTACGAGCCTTTCCAATACGGTATGTATTAATCAAAGAGCCCGGGTATTTGTGCCCACCGCCTTCCGCCCTGGTAGTGATGTTGAGGTGAATCAGAAATTTGGCCCGAGCATGCGCTTTGAGGAAGTGGCAGAATATGATTTCTATATTCTTAACCGCTGGGGTAAAGTAGTATTTCAAACCAGTGAGCCTGGCGAAGAGTGGGATGGTAAGGTAGATGGTGAAGTAGCTCCCACAGGCGTTTACGTGTACTACCTTAAGTATTCTACTTTGGATGATGTGCCTCGTGAAGAGCGTGGAACCTTCACCCTGGTGAACTAATATTATAAATTACAGGAATAAAGCCCCGGTGTTTTACACCGGGGCTTTTGCTTTATAGTGATACCATGCTGTTATACTCAGATAATCTTAGTATTTTTGCGTGCAATTTTTTAAACAAAATTGCTTTCTCCTATGCCATTAAGTTCTGATAAAGTATTGGGCGAAGCACTCACCTATGATGATGTGCTTTTAGTGCCTGCCTATTCTGAAATACTGCCGCGGGAAGTGGACCTTACTACAAACTTTACCCGCAATATAAGCCTGAAATCTCCAATAGTGTCTGCCGCAATGGATACTGTGACCGAATCCGGAATGGCCATAGCCATAGCACAGGATGGGGGAATTGGAGTACTGCATAAGAATATGACTATTGAGCAGCAGGCCGTTGAGGTACGTAATGTAAAACGTGCTGAAAGCGGGATGATATTGGATCCGGTAACCTTACCGGAAACTGCTTTGGTAGCCGATGCCAAGAAAATGATGGCTGATTTCAGGATTGGAGGTATTCCCATTGTGAATGATGATAAAAAGCTGATGGGCATCATTACCAACCGCGATCTTCGCTTTGAAAAAAATGATGGACGCGCGTTGAGTGAGATCATGACCAAAGAAGGTTTGATAACCACACATCAGAATACCTCTTTACAGGAAGCAGAAGTAATCCTTCAAAATTATAAGATTGAAAAACTTCCGGTTGTTACTAATGACAATAAGCTTATAGGACTTATTACATACCGTGATATAACCAAATTAAAGATCAAACCAAACGCTTGTAAAGATTCGTACGGGCGTTTGAGGGTTGCAGCGGCTGTTGGAGTTACCGGAGATATATTAGAACGTGTTACTGCATTGGTGGAATCAAATGTAGATGCTGTGATCATCGATACAGCACATGGACATACCAAAGGCGTGGTTGATGCTCTTAAAAGAGTGAAAAATAAATTTTCTGACCTGGATGTAATAGTAGGAAATATTGCCACTGCTGAAGCGGGCAAATACTTGGCTGATGCAGGAGCCGATGCTGTGAAAGTTGGAATTGGCCCGGGGTCTATCTGTACTACCCGTGTGGTTGCTGGTGTAGGAGTACCTCAGTTATCAGCAGTTTTGGAAGTGGCCAAAGGCATAAAAGGATCAGGTATTCCTCTTATTGCAGATGGTGGAATTCGGTTTACCGGAGATATTGTAAAAGCTGTAGCTGCTGGGGCAGATTGTGTGATGCTTGGATCTCTGTTGGCCGGAACGAAAGAAGCACCTGGCGAAACCATTATTTATGAGGGTCGTAAGTATAAGACATACCGTGGGATGGGATCTATTGAAGCTATGCAAAGCGGCTCAAAAGATCGTTATTTCCAGGATGTTGAAGATGATATCAAAAAGCTGGTGCCAGAAGGAATAGTAGGCAGGGTAGCCTATAAAGGAGAGGTTAGTGAAGTAATGTATCAGTTTATTGGAGGCTTACGTGCAGGAATGGGGTATTGCGGTGCTTCAGATATTAAGACCCTGCAGAAAAATGCTAAGTTTACCCGTATTACTGCTGCCGGAGTACATGAAAGTCACCCGCATGACGTTCACATAACCCGTGAAGCACCTAACTATAGCAGATAATATTATTTAATACCAAACTTGAAAAACGAAACTCAAAAAATGCGCAGTCTTAATTTAGTTATCGCTTTCTTATTTGCAGGCCAGCTTTTGGCCCAACAGTCCGGAGAAATGAATAACCCTTCCCTGGATGATCAAATTCTTTTTAGCGTTGAAAATGATGTGGTTACAGCAGAAGAATACATTGCTGTGTACAATAAAAACCGCAACTTAGGTGAAGATATTGATCCTAAAACACCTCGTGAGTATCTGGATTTGTACATCAACTTTAAGCTTAAAGTTCATGATGCCAAACAAAAAGGGATGGATACAGCCTCCAGTTTCTTGAATGAGTATAATTCATACCGTGCTCAATTGGCTAAGCCTTACCTGTCTGATCGTGATGTAACCGAAGAGCTTATCCAGGAAGCCTACAACCGGATGCAATATGATGTGCGCGCAGCTCATATTATGATTCAGGTGCCAGAAGAAGCAGAAGAAGCCGAGGTGGAAAAGGCCCGCAAAAAGATATTGGATATCCGTCAGCAAATAATGAATGGTGCTGATTTTAAATTACTGGCAGAAAAGCACTCTAATGATACCTACTCCGCCAGTAGAGGAGGAGATTTGGGCTATTTCACAGCTTTTAACATGGTATACCCATTTGAGTCTGCCGTATACAATTTAAAAGAAGGAGAAGTTTCACAACCGGTACGGACTAAATTTGGATTTCACATTGTTAAAAAAACCGATCAGCGTCCTGCCCGGGGCATTATTAAAGTAGCTCATATAATGATCATTGATAATGAAGAAACAGCTGAAAAGGAAAGAGTAAGCGCAGAGAAAAAGATCAATGAAATATATGATCAATTACAAGGTGGTGCTGAATTTGAAGAAATGGCCCGTGTATACAGTGAAGACAAGGGTACATCCATGCGCGGGGGTGAGCTACAGGAATTTGGGATCA
>CAJNIZ010002186.1:5888-22703 GCA_905231905.1 Symbiodinium pilosum | reverse complement strand
GGGCTTGGGGTTCAGGGCTTAGGGAAGGGCTCAACCCAAAAGACAGGTTGCGGTCTATAGTAAGCTCTGACAAAATTACATAGGCAGTTTGGGATCATAAGATTATGCGCAATCAGGGGTGCAGGGCTAATACGTGTATAATACATATATAAACACACATATGCATGCTCAAGCTCATGACTCATGTGTTCCCCGAGGCGCTCGTCGACGTTGTGATCAAGAAAGCCGCAATTCTCCGGTGATAGCTCTGGGTGTTGGCTAACTTTCTGGATTGGCATCCAGTCCTGAGATAGGTAGCATCCCAACAAAACGGGACGCGCACAAAATGTTATAATCCCTATGTAATTACATTTTCTTGTCCATTATCCTTATATGACCCCATGTTAGCCCAAGATAGCCCTGTATAACCAAATACAACCCCAAATAGACTGAATTTCCAATACTGGGAAGGAGGGCAACTGTTGCTGGAACCATGGCCACGGCAAAAGGTTTAAAGGGTTTAGGATATGGGTGGTTGTCAAAATTATGATCCTTTTTGGAGTACCCTAAATATTAGGTGCCGCATTATAATAGGGACCCCAAACAAGGGACCATAATTGTGACAACCACCCATATGTGCTATAGTCTAAACTCCTAGTATCCCCCTTGGTAACCCCTATACTACTCCCCTAATAATCCCTTATATAACCCCCTTTTAAGGAGTTTAGACTATAGCTCATGTAGGGCTTAGGGTCTCTTATTACTTCATCGAGGAGCTGTTCTGAAGCGCCACGCTTAAGACCCAAAGGGTCCATGTAGGTATATGGTATATACTTAGGGCCCAAAAGGGTTCCCATACACCTACTTTAAGGCCCAAGTATATCCCACATACCTACCTGGACCCTTAGGGAGAGGGTCTTGATGAGCCGCCGGAGCCCGAACAACTTCTTTCCTTGGCCAACCTACCAGAACAATAGCTAACCCTAAAGGTCCAAGGACCCAAATAATAGGGTTTAGCGTTTAGGGATTAGGGTTTAGGGTTAAGTGTCGAAGGACCCAAATAATAGGCTGTAGCGCCCAAATACCAATAATATTCCAGTATTTTGGCACTAAAACCCCCATTATTTTCGTCCTTGGACCCTTAGGGTTTTCTATTTCAATAAGAACTCTAAAATCGTCCTTGGACCCTGAGGGTTCTACACCACAGCTTTTGCATTGATATGTTGTTAATCTCCGCGGGGGCCCTTGGGACTCTGGTGTGAGAAGTCCAAGGCAAGCGGTACTTTGCCTAAACCCTAACCCAAAGGGTTTAGGGTTTAGGGTTTTAGGGTTTTAGGGTTTAGGGTAGGTATATGGTAGATACTTGGGCCTTAAAGTAGGTACATGGGAACCCCTTTGGGCCCTAAGTATATACCATATGCCTACATGGACCCTTTGGGTAATCCTCTCAACCCTAGACCCTATACACAGCGAGTACTTCCCTGAGTCGAGCGTTTGTAGCTTCGAGCAGAAAGGACGAACATCTACAAACGACGAACAAGCAAGAAGGAATCCTGTACCCTCACTCACTCCAAAGGGTCCATACAGGTATGTAGTACCCAAAGGCTCCATGTAGGTATATGGTATATACTTAAGGCCCAAAGGGGTTCCCATATACCTACTTTAAGGCCCAAGTATCTACCGTATAGCTACATGGACCCTTTGGGGTAAGTACTGAGGGCACAAAGGTTCCCCTATAACTACTTCGGGGCCAATGTACACTATATAGCTTCTTTGGCCTTTGACTTGACCCTTTGAACATCTAAACCAGAAATCCTGAACCCCAGGCCTGAAAAACCTAAGCCCTAAAAAAGCATAACCGAAATTGGCCCTAAATCCTTAAACCCCATACTCTACACCTACATTGACCCTTTGGATTCCAAAGTTTTGCGAGCTGCCGGGTGATCCGCGTAACGTTCAGAATCCGGCTCATAATCATCGGGCGGTGTCAGCTGAATCAGCAAGCACTTGCCTGCAGCCCTCTACCCTCAATCCCTACCCCTATAGTCCCCCTTAAGTAGATAGAATATGGGGTATATGAGGATCTTATGATCTACCCAAAGCCATATTCTATCTACTTAAGGGGGACTATAAACCATGTGCCCTAAACCGTGTATGGGCATGCGTTTGAAGCCGCCTTTCTGTTGATACCACCACCAGGAAAATGGCCAAATTGAGAGCTAAATGAGCTATAGTCTTAACTCCTTGAAGGGGGCTATATAGGGGATTCTATAGGGGAGCATTATAGGGCTTATTAAGGTGGATACTAGGAGTTTAGACTATAGCTCAAATGGAGAAGGACGTGAAAACTGGGTTGTATCGTGGGCTAGACAGGGATCTGAGTAGTGGTTTTTGGTGGTTTTTCCCAGTAGAACTGTCCTTTCTTGTAGAGCACTAGAACCCAAAAGAGCACATACTCTTACGCTGTTTAGAGGAGTACCAGAGTATCCAATAACAAACCCTTCTCCAGCCCCTTTTCCCACACGACCGATGACGAGCTCAGAAAAAGACCAAGCACGTTCTAATCCAAATCTTCAAAGTTTATACAGGATGCTAAATTCTACGCGCTCAACCTTAAACCCCCTATGAGCTAGAGTCTAAACTCCTAGTATCCCCCTTAATAACCCCTATTATACTCTCCTATATAACCCCCCTTGAGGACTTTGGACTACGGCTCATGTCTTGGACCTTGAGCCACTAAGGCTGGTCCAGGTATATGCCAGATAGGCTCCTTACCCAAAGGGTCCATGTCGGTATATGGTTACTTAAGGCCCAAAGGGGTTCCCATGTAGCTACTTTAAGGCCCAAGTATCTACCATATAGCTAACATGGACCCTGAAGGGTTAATAGCAATGCAAGCTGCGATATTTCCGCCAGAACACGAACCTGGAGTCTTCTAGAAGCCACCGCGATGGGTAATCCGACTGTGTCATCACAAAGTAGGCCATGATAGCCACTATGAACCTGAACTTTCGGGTTGGGTTCGTAGGGTTTTGGGTTTGGGGGTTTGAGCGGTTTAGGCCCTGGTTTGGGGGAGTAGGTTTTATAGGTTAGATTATGGGAAGCTGCCACAGGGGCCGAAAGAGTTATCCTTATCCTTTTAAGCTCTGCTTGAAGCATTCTATACCATAACTCGTTAATTAATCCGGTATCATGACAATTGTAAGAACTCAGGATTGTTCAGGCCCCCGCATCTCGGCATCCTGCTATGAACCTATGGACCCCCTGGCCCAAAGAAGTATCAGGCTCGGTAAGTATGACTCTATAGCAGAAGTTACAAGCTATAAGAAACTGTAGGATATCATCACCCATTATAGTAACTGCCAGCTTCTTTTCCATTCCCCCTATGTTCTATCTCCCCTATATACCTCTATTGGGGTTATAAGTTGGGTTTTCCCTTACCTAGGTTCCAGGTGTCCCTGAACCCGGAATATCCCAGCATCAAACCCTTCACCCTGAAACGTTGAACCAGTTGAACCCTGAGCATCCCAAGCCTAAACCCTAAACCCTAAACTACCTAAACCCCAAGCCCTGGAGCCTTGAACATACCAGCCCCAAACCCCTATAAACCCAGGGTTTCAGGCTTTAGGGTAACCCACACCCTAAACCCTAAACCCTATTCAGAGAGCCAGTGAACATGGCCAGCTTCTCGACGAGGCCGCAACAAGCTGCCCGCACCGACTTCGTATGGTTTGGTGCCATCAGGGAAGCAAAATACCAAACCTATTTCAAAGGGCCAAGGGGAAAACCGGGATACTTCCCAATACTATTTACTAACAATTGTTCTGCCAATATTGCATAACTTACCCCAAAACTATTTACTAACAATCGTTCTGCCTCTAATGCATAACTTACCCCCAAAGCCCTATTCGAAGTAGCTAGGCTCCTACTCAGAGTTCGGCGCCCGACCTCCTGGTTGAGCCAAACTCAAAGCCAACGCAGCGTTACCTACTTCACCGACGCCAAAACCTTAACATTAATTCAGCGCGATTTTCGGTGTGGGGCTTAGGGCTTAGGGTTCGAGGTTTAGGTATTCGTTACAGTTTGCTATTTGCCCTAGACCTCCTGTTGCAGGTTCTCTGCATGCTGAGGTTCCCAAAATCCCGAAGGTAATCCATTTTATGTAGGGGTGTATGGTCGTTTCCCCAAGTTACAAGTACCTTTTGGCGTGTTCCTATCACAATGTTTATAATATGTTGGTGCTTTTGTTGGGGTCCCTCTATTTTGGAAAACTATCAAATAGAGGAATGGAGAAGCAAATTGAAACTGCTATAGGGCTTAAGGCTCAGGAGGGCTGACGTTTAACACACCCACAGACTTGAAACCATTCTGTTCCGGATGTATCGGATCTCTTACGGGGAACATATAGTCTGAGCGGTGGGGCGGTCGTTCAATTCAACTTTTAAACCCTGAACCCATATCATCTTGGTTGGCCTTTAGAGACCCTTGAAAAATATTAGTATAGATGGGTCCCTATAAAACCACTAAGGGAAAATATTTCAGGAACCCAAAGGCCTACCCAGTCATTATGAAGGGATGACTAGGTATTGACAAGCTGTAGGGCAAAAGTTAGTCTTACTGACAGACTGTGAACCCTAGGGTCAGCTTGCAGCAGCTCATGGCTTTTATATGCGCCCCAAAGGGTCCATGTAGGTATATGGTATATACTTTGGGGCCCAAAGGGGTTCCCATGTACCTACTTTAAGGCCCAAGTATCTACCATATAGCTACATGGACCCTTTGGGTGCCATGTCGCATAATGTTGCACCCTATCGTCGTTGTCTGGCCCCTTAACCCGGGAAGTTTGGGGGCGGAAGTCGCCCTGTTTTGTTTCGGGCACTCCATTAGTATCGGCGGAAAACCCGTCGAAGCCCTGCAGCATTCCTGCAAGAAAGGGCTGCCTTGGGAGGCTGGGACCTGGCAAGGGGTACTTGGATGGATGAGCTGTATTCAGCGCCCTGGTGCGTTTATGGAGGCACCTTGAAGTTATGGGCTCTCCTAACCACATCCCCTACAGGACCGCCCCCTACAGTAATTAGCCTTAATCCAATCTTGGGATACCAGGAGATCTGCACGTTGTTTGGGATGTTTTCAGGTGTTTAGGGTTTAGGGTTTATGGTCTACGGTTTAGGGTTTCGGGGGGGTGTAGTTCTGGGCTGCCTATTTAATAACTGCCCTCCATACTGCCACCTCAAGTTCCGGGTTTAGGGCTTAGGGTTCAGGGTTTAGGGTGGTGGGTACAGGGTTGGTTTTGTTTGCTCGCCGTCCTTCCGGAGGAACCTTTCCACACGGAAGCCAAGCAGCTGAAATCTGCGTCTAGACAAGCCAACGCGCCTTTTCCTACACATACGAACACCCCCAGATCATACACCACAGTTTAAATTACTAGACTTGGATCCTACAATCCCCGCACCGTGCTGACCCCATCAGACCCAATCCGTTGACAGTTTGATTGCGGCCCTGCTATGTGCATAGCACAAAACTGAGGGGAAGTGCCCTCAAATCTAACATACAGACGAAGACAAAACCTTCAACACCACAACCCTAAGACCTCAACCTTAAATCGGCTGAACGGTGCCACCCCTGATCTCCAATTCGCCAAAGAAGTACACTGTACATACATCGCAGTATGTGAACATGTTTGTATGAAGGGGTTCAGGGTCTGTATATACACCTACAAAGCACATCTTATGCACACTAGACACAGTCTAGTCCGACCACACTTCTTGAGCGGGACCTTGAACCCTAAAGTTGCCTAAAACTACTGGGTTTGGGGCTTAGGGTTGCTATATACTAATGATATAATATAACAATAACCCAGAACTACTACTAATACTAGTAGTAACGGTACTAGAAATGATAACCCCAAAAGAAAAGCCGGCGCTCTGCAGCATCTATGGATTGCCCAGGCTGGAGGATATAGGTGTAGGCTTAGCCTTCTACCCTAAACCACAAACCTAACCCCTGAACCCTAAACTAGGTTTTGGATGCATAGAGACCCCTGCCCTTCCCAAATAACGAGATGCAACAACGTCCCTTATCTCCGCCCTCCGCCGAGACCCTCCACCAAAACGTCCTTTTGAGGTGGCCAGAAGAAGGCTTACCCTAGGGCTCCACGTCTATAAATAATACCTACATTGGGCCCCAAAGTCTATAAATATGACCTACATTGGGCTATTTGGAGCCTTAGGGTTAGTAGGGCCCCCAACCTTAAACCCTAAATCCTAAACTTAGAAATACACTCATAGCACAAAAACATACCAGACCTAAACATGAAACGCACGGGATGGTGAGTGCCTACCTACAGTCCCCATGTCTCCTTTAGGAGTTCAGGGTTTAGGGCAAAAGTTCGGGTTTAGGATGCAGGGCTTTGAGCTTAGGAGTGCCTAAGCGCAGAAGAACCCTGAGGGTCCAAGGACTTAAATACTAAGGTTTCTGGGCCCAAATACTAGATTAGTAATGGTATTTAGGCGCTAAAACCTTGGACCCTAAACCCTAAACCCTAAATCCTAAACCCTCAAGGGAAGATATAAGCTGAGAGTCGTACAGAATGAAATTGCTGAAGGGGCCGATGATGTAGAGGCCCGGATGGTAGACGTCAGCTAGGTCTGCGGCCTCTCCAGAGGTGCAGGCTTCAGGGTTTAAGGTTCAGGGTTTATAGTCCCCCTTAAGTAGATAGAATAGAGGGTATATGGGGATCTTCTTATCACATACCCAAAGCCCTATTCCATCTACTTAAGGGGGACTATAGGGTTTAGGTTTCAGGGCGTGAAGAAGCCTATGCTGGGTTGCCAGAATTTGGATCCCTAAGGGTCCAATGACCCAAATAGTAGGATTCCTTTAAAAGGGTTATAGGGGGATACATAGGGATACATAGGGACACATGGGAACGATATAAAGGTCCAAGGACCCAAGTATTTGGGTTTTAGGGCCGAAATACTATGAATATTATAGTATTTGGTCCCTAAAACCCTATTATTTGGGTCCTTGGACCTTTAGGGGATATTATAGCAACCCAGTTTAGGGTCTAGGGGGTTCTGGGCGTTCGGGGCTCCGCGGACAGGGCTATTACTGCTTTAACGGTTTGTGTTTGGTGCCCATTCGCTTCCTAAGATCTTCACAAAAAGAAACCCCTGTTTTAGTATGATCTGGTTTTCTCAGGAGCCCAGAGCCCCCAAAAAGGGAGACGCAGCCTACAGAACCAAGGCTTTAATGCTGTACTTGCTCGGTCTTCCCCACATACTCATGTCTGGCATGTAACTAGCCTCAACCTACGGACCCAAGGCCAGTGGCGTTTAGGGTTTAGGTTTGCGGGGCTTGGGGCTGGGGTTCTTCGGCATTTGACGCGGAAAGGTTTCTCTTCTTTACGAGAAAAATGCAGAAACCACCTGGCTTTTACTGCAACAGGCTTCAAACGTGGCCAACTCCGACTTGTTGCGGCTTTCACGGCTTCTTGTTCAGGATCCTTCTTGCACCTCTAGCCACTACCACTGTCACGCATTGGATTGCTTGGGAAAGCTGGAACCAAAAGTTGCAACCAATCATGACCCCAGAGCCCACAACCAACACCTCAACCAAGAATTTAGCCAACAGCACCAGAGTACTGTGGCGGATGCAAAGAATCTGCATGATCCTAAGTTACATCTTGGACATTTCGGGCCCTAAGCCCTAAACCCTTTATGTCGGGCTTTGACAGTATAGTACGAACATGCAAGGTTAGTATCAACAGTATGGTGACTGATGAACAACGGCCCCGGAACGGACTTTGAACCCCAAACACCTGAAGGGAATTGCTGCGTATAAGTCATGTGGTACTTGGAGGGTCAGGGAGATTTAGAAAGTAGGTCTATAATGGGGATAGCTGGGGTTACTATATGACCTTTCGGAGTTGTAAGTACACTCCCTCCATATGGTAACTCCAGCTATTCCACTTGCTAACCGACTTCTTATGTCCCCTGACCCTCCAAGTAAACTCCCTCCACGAAGGGTCGCATTCTTCGAGGTTAGACTCCCAACATGTTTGGTGCCGCTCTTCACCACGGAACCCGTAAGAGACTCTGCTTTGGAGAAACCCGGTGGTTGCGAGTAGCCAGTTACGATAAACATCCCCAAAGCCTGCACCACCTTTTTTCGAAGCCAGACAAAATGAAAAATAAATGAAAACATGGAAGCACTTGACCCGCAAGCCAAGGCATGTACCTGGGCCCACAATGTCGTCCTACATGAGAAACCCTCTGAACAATAAGTGGAAGTTCCTCGAAATGGTGCAGTCCGTTGGTTTAGGTTTTGGGGCTCCGCCATGATTATTGTCCACTTGGGGAAGCTGCGCTCTAAACCTTAAGCCCTAAACGTTCGGTACCCGTCTAGGACATACTTGAAGCCCCGTTCAGCAGGTTGCCAAATAACTCCTTATATGAGCCAGGGTCTAAACCCCTAGCATCCCCCTTAAGATCCGTATAGTAGTCCCCTATATAATCCCTTATGTAACCCTGAACCCAAAAAGGGACCACATAGCCTCCTATATATATGTATATATATACAAAAATACAATATAGATAGGTACCTCTCTGCCTTTGTGAAGGTGCTGTAGCGAATGGCTAGATGGAGTGGTGGCCTGGGTAGAGCATCAAGTCAGCTGGATGTGGGAGTTTTTAAAATGGGGATGCGTGGGGTTTAGGGTTCAGGGTGCCCTAGGGACATGGAAGACTCGAATGGGAGTATGGGGTCCTCGTTGGGAACTATACATACGGTGAACTCTTGTTCTTCTGCCTGGAGAGGCCGTATATAGAGCCATATGATAGACCTTAAACCCTGAAGTTAAGGAATATGTGGGGATTGATTAGCTTCCAACATTTGCACCTCCGGTTTTGGCATGCCCTCCGCTGACTGAAGCGTGAGGTTTTCAGTGTGAGACTGCCTCTATATTAGGCTGATGCTTGCAGAGCCCTAAACCCTAAACCCTAAATTCGAAACCCTAAGTTTAAACCCTACATTCTAAACCCTAAATTCTAGACCCTACACTCTGAATTCCAAACCCTAAACTCTCAATTCTAAAGCCTAAACCCTTAGCCTTGGCAGAGGGTTGAGGACTAAGGGCTTGGGATTGCGTGCTGAGTTCCCCGGCCCGAGAATGTAAGCTGTGTATGTATTGCAGTTCTATGGGTTGAAAGGGGTTATGGGGGGTTATATAAGGGCTTACATCGGGGTTCTATAGGGTTTAGGGTTTAGGGTTTCCCCAAGTTAGGGGTACCATTTTGGGGGCCTGTATACTGAGGATTACAAAACATTGGGTCTATATATTGGTGTTCCGCTATTTATGGAAACTACCAGATGAAGAACCCAATAAATGTTCCTACCTAGCGATGATGATGAGCTTTAGGTTTATGATTTCTCGCTCTTGAGGGCGATCTGGAAGAGTTGTGGTTTCGGAATGCCGATAGGACAAACTTGTAAGACATATGTGAAGGAGCTGGCAATTCCCAACTGAGTTTCCCTGATAATCCAATTTACCAGCACCTGCAGCATTGGTGCCTTGCCCTTGAAGACTGCGCTTGAACCATGTCCTCGAAACATGCCGCGCGGGAACGCGCAATCTCCTTTGCGATGCTGCGCGCGCCAGGGCAGCTTCACGCAGTACAATATCTTGACATAAACCTAAAGGGTCCATGTAGGTATATGGTAGATACTTGGGCCTTAAAGTAGGTATATGGGAACCCCTTTGGGCCTTAAATATATACCATATACCTACATGGACCCTTTGGGAAATGTGCAGCCTGACGTGAAGCACTGCCAAATGTAATTGAATCTCCTGTGCTCGCTCCATGAGGACTTTTCAGTCTGAGTGTCCGTCTATTCGGCTGGGCCACGGCGCCGCTTGTGGGAACAAAGCCACGACCCCAAAACTGAACCTAAACCCTAAACTTTAAACCGCACTGGAAAAATTACACCCAAGCTCTAAATCTAAACTCCGAACCGTGTGGCAACACAAAATGTTTTGTCATTAGGGACGCTCTGGAGCCTGATCCCAACACCTTCTTCCTAGTCCCGAACACCAAAACAAAACAGACGGTTCAGGGCTTAGGGGTCAGTCTCGAGGCTGGAATACGTCTCGTGGGAGGATGCACTAGACTAACTAGACTAAACGTATGCGTAGAAGCCTAAACAATTAGAATACACTTTTGGGTTGGTGGTGCGTACGAAAAATACATCAAGATCATCCCTAAGCCTGAGCCACGGGCCCTAAAACCTAGACCCTGAAACCTGTAAACCCTAAACCAGGTTAGGATTTTGACCTAGGAGGGTAAGTGCTCTTTGATTTCTTGGGTTTATATCCCTATTATAGCCATAAAATCCTAACCTGCCCTAAACCCTAAGCCTTAAAACCTAAAATCCCAAACACCATCTGAAACCTGTAAATCCTAAACCTTACAACCTAAAATCCTAAAAAAAAAACCTAAAGCCCAAAGTCAGCGCAGTGGCACAGCTCCCAGGCAGGCCGCCGCTCCGACACTTAGCCTAGGCTGGGAGTTTAGGGTTTTAGGGCTTTAAGGGTTTAGGGTTTAGGGCTTTAAGGGTTTAGGGTTTAGGGGTTTAAGGGCTTAGGGTTTAGGGGTTTAAGGGTTTAGGATTTTGGGGCTTAAGGGATTAGGGGATTAAGGGTTAGGGCAGGTTTGGCGCTATCAAGCTTGAAGTGTTATGGCCTGATAGGAATTATATGAGCTATAGTCTAAACTCCTAGTATCCCCCTTAACAACCCCTATAAGACTCCCCTATACAGCCGCCTCAGAGGAGTTCAGACACCCATATATAAGGGTTAAAGATAATGAAGCCAAAGTATATTGTAGGCGCCTATATACTTATCATCAAAGTCAATTGAGAGCCATTTGAGGTGCCCTGTACAATAATCATGCAAGGAGCGCGGGGCAACAATATTATACCCCCATGTTCGCTGTCAAATCAGCATTCGGATACTTTGGGCCGTTCTTGGCACGAGAAGCTGCTTCTTGGTTGTTGACAGCACCATGTGCATGGGCACTGGCACACACACTGTTACAGTCAGGATTCAGGATTTGCAGGTTGGAAACATGGAATGGCACCCCACAACTAGGGTTTTGACATGTTGGGCCAGTCAGGCTTTCGCCACGTGAATGAAGAATGTAGGGCCTCGTCATGCTGCCTTCGCGCAATGTGACAGATGGGCTCTCTCATCATGTGTTTCCGCTTCACGGGTTCGTTCCCTGTACAACACATGAGGCTGCAAACTTGCATAGAAGTTGTGGCCTGCAGCCTGTGTTGCTTGTCGACCTTTAGACGAGCAGGTTCCAGAGGTGACCTGGAGGTGTTCCCGCGTGCTTGTTTCAACCCGAATTAAGTCAAGCCAGCGGCTGTGACAAAGAATCCCAACATGAAGCTTCACTTTGCTGAACCTTAGACTTCTATCAACCCAACAAAAATCAGGGTTTTTGCACGTACGACCCTTCGGTATCCCCAAAAAATTAGGTTTCCGCGTGCCCGAAATCAAGCGCCCGCCGGTGTTTCGCGATGGGCCCTGGCAAGCCAGGGTTCTGGGTGTAGTATTACTACCAAGACCCCTAGGGAGGATCTGAAAATTAGATCCCCTATATAGACCCATCATAGCCCGTATATAATCCTCATATAATTTCACATCTGGTTCCGAGGGATCTAATTCTTAGATCCCTTTGGGGTCTGGGTACGTATTTAAGCCTCTGCTTTAGGTGAATGCTTATGGTTGTCCATCGGAACTAGGGCTGTATAGGGACGACCTGAGAGTAGCTAAAGGACTGAGTAGCCTGCAGTAAATTCTAGAGCCTAAAATAGAGCAGGTTTGGAGGTTCTCAAACGAATCACCTTAAACTGGATTTCCCATATGCACCAAACAATGAGGGGTGAGATCGGGTGTGGTCGGTGTAGTTTAACCCTAAGGGCCTAAGCACCCAGGGTGTAAGCAAAACCCTGCAGCATACTGCTTTGGGATGGCTAGGGGACCCTTAATTTTTCAAAGTTCTCACAATTCACCCACACTCTGAAAACGTTTAGGGTTAAGGCAATAGGGTTGTTGGGCTTTGGGTCTTGAGGCAAAGCTGGTGACCAGCTGCAAATTACCCAGCAGCTTCCTTCAACGAAAAAAGGTGGCGTTTCAGAATTTGGGCCCCGGAAACTATCCGCCTCAAAACTAGAAGCCCTCATCTAAGGATCTACCAACATGGATCCCTAATTTGGGAACCTGCCACATGTGACGCGTCAGCCGTGCACTGTCTCTGTAGTGGTAGCCCTCCCAATCAATCCCTGACAACCATGGTTGCGCTCTATACTAACCCATAGGTTACCCCTCTATTTTTGATCTTGGCAGCATACTAACAGCTACATGGAATGTTTGGGTGCGCATCTACTGTTCCACCAAGGTACCTTTGTCATGGGCATGGCACCGGTGGCATACTTAAGTTTTCCGAGAAAACGACTAATCGCTAGAATTGGGTGCTTTCATGTATGCTATACCCCTAAACCCTTAAACCCTAAACCCTAAACCCAAAACCCCCCCAAGGGGGATAGCACTACTAGCTACGCAGGCTTCCACATTAAACCCGAAGCCCCGGCACATAATCCCAGACT
The DNA here is from genome assembly GCA_905231905.1 of Symbiodinium pilosum. Lineage (NCBI taxonomy): Eukaryota > Dinophyceae > Suessiales > Symbiodiniaceae > Symbiodinium > Symbiodinium pilosum. The sequence goes on along the minus strand of CAJNIZ010002186.1, from coordinate 10,055 downwards.
CGATATGCAACATCCCAATGTCCATGTCATTTGTCATGTGAATGTTCTTGTTCATCCGACTCTCCATTGTATTAACCCCACGCATCCTACATAAGCCCTTTTTGTAAAGCCCCTTATCTTGATGAATATCCTGGCTTGTACATTAATTCACTGTATCCCCCGCACGGATATTAAACACCCCCTCGAACCCTCAAATATCACATATGTCACTAGATAGATACGTGTATATATACATACATACATACATACATACATACATACATACATACATACATACATACATACACACATATATATTATATATGTAGCGTCTCTTTTGGGAAGAAGCAATATTAGAGGTGGGTGGTGTTTGATAACAGTGTTTAATGATAATCCTAAGCCCCTGAATCGTGAAGCCTAAGCCATACAGTAGCTTTCCGATTTCTACTTTCTCGTGTCAAGATATACCCCTATACTTCACCACCTGTCATGTTTCGGGGGTTAGCATTAGAAAGAAGGCAGTAGTCAAAAACAACATGCACGAGACCAGGACAGCATGCTGAGGTCGGCACAGGATGGCAGCAGCAATGCCTAAAACTCACTCTTGCTTGTTGAGCTTATGGGTATGGATCTCAATCATGATGCTCATATAGACCTTATTCTTAATTGTAACTATATTCACTATCCCTACGGGTCCACGTACCAAATAATCATATACTTACCCAAAGCCTATACTACAACGACAGGTACGAAAAGCGTAGGTACCCAAGTATTGGGTACATGGTCCCAATATAAGGTACCCCACTACGCCCTGAGCGCCAGGGCTCTTGGATGGAAGATGTGGAGATTCCAAGCCCCAATATTCGCCCCAATACACTGTAGTCTTTGTCAAGGGACTCCCCAAACAAGGCCCCCCAATTCTCGGAAACCAGCATGCCCTCTTTTGAGCGACCTTTTTCAACTTCAAACCCCCAACCCTAATCCCCTAAACCCTAAAGATTCATCCCTGAGCCCTAACTCCTAGACCCTAAACTCTAAACTGTGTAGCATTCAAGGCGCGGGCCTGGGGCTTGCAGCAGTTGATTCTGACGTGGCACTAAGGACCCTTACTACAAATCAACTTTTAGGTGCCTATAATAGGCATATAAGGGAATCCCAAAAAGTTAAGGGTTGAACATCAGCGGCTGTGGACGGGGTCCCTAGGGCATTGCAACACAAAGCGGTTCTGGGGGTCTTATCCAAGACCCCAAGGCCCCTCAATACCCTCCAAAACAACCCGAATGAGAAAATCCATAGCTGGGGTTGGGTTCAACGCCCTGAACCCTAAACCCTAAACCCTAAACCCTATACCTTGGGGTCGGGTTCAACGAAGAAGCCCTGCAGGTGCTGGATGGTCTGTCTCAAACTTCTTCTTTTTGCTTATCATTATGCAACATCTGAACTCCCGAAAGTCTAAGGTTGAGAGCTCCAAGCTTTGAGGTGACCTTCTTGGCCACGTCGATTTATGGTTTAGGGTTTAGGATTTAGGGCTTAGGTTCAGGGTTCAGGAGTTGAGGATTTAGGGCGCAGGGTTTAGGATATAATAGGGTTCATGCGTAGGGTTTAGGGTTCACTGTTTAGGAATGCTGCTTTGTTCGCACTGACGAAGGTACTGCACTCGATTCCCATCACCACCAATGCCCCAGCGGGCGATCCACTAGCATCACTCACTTACCTGCGGTTAGGTAGGAATGAGGGAACCGATCCTTATAATAGTCCCTAACCCATAGATTTGGTTTCCATTTTCTTCTCCATTCCTTCTAAACCCTAAACTAGACCCGAAGCCCTATATGTCCCTACATTATATTGCGGGACCCTTATCGGGATCATGGACCCTTAAGGATCGGATAGTTATTAGGCTGCAACCCTCCCAAAAGACCTTACAGTGCCCGACACTAGGATGAGTTGCGATGTAGTAGCTCGCTCCTAGCTGGACCCCAAAAGTACGTAAAATCAGTGCCTTTTCGGCTACGTTTAGGGATTTTGGGCTATGATGTTACCTACTTTTGGGGTCCAGGTAGGTAATTAGCAACCAGCCTACATCCCATAATACGATCTAAGCCCTCAACTCTGAATCCTACACCTCAGTTACTACTTCAACATCTAAACTCTCAACTCGCAAGTATGAGGTATATGCGCACCAGGCAGTACATGTACCTGGAGAACTCATGTAAGAGTTCGTGAAAACAACCTTTGTAGAGTCCCTACCTAGGACCACCCCATGATTACCAACAAATGCCCGAATATCCCTGGGGTCCCTCAAGGGCCTCAGCCCTACACCCTAAACCTTCCTAAACCTATCATCGCAAGGCCCGAACCCAAGCACAGCATCTTTGTGGCATCCAAATTGAAACTCCTGACGAGGGCTTTAGTTGGAGGTTCAGGGGAATCAATTTAAGGCTTGACGAGCCAACAATCGACAATCAAAGGGGTAACGGAATACAACATGTTTTCAAAACGTCATTCAGGACTGGGTAATTGTTAGCCCGTTTGAGACTGTACCACAACCTAATTGCAACCATTGTGGGCGACTTCGGGGGCCAATTATAACTGGGTTACAAGTACAGTTCTGACTCGGACATGAGTGACCCGAAGCTCCAGCTTGAATAGTAATCAGCATCGTACTGCAGCATACCATGATTTCTATCAAGCCCGAAGCCCTAAACCTTAATCGCGGGTGGTTTGAGGTTCCTGGTGCCTCAGGCAAAACGTGGGAATGTATTCCTGTAGTTGTGGCATCCCTGCAGCTATGCCAAGAAAGTCTCCTAGGCTTTCGGGTTTAGGGATTAGGGTTTAGGGTTTTATAACCCCCACCCACCCCCCACCTTTGCCTTCAAAGCAATCGAGAGTGTCTGGAACTTGAGTGTCTGGCTTAAGGTTTAGGGTGTGCAGGTTCTTGACTACCGGGGTTCCCTCAGATGCCCAAAAGGTCCCCGTAACCAATAATTGGGTACTTGGAGTTTTTGGTACCCATACCTGTAGTACAGGCTTAGGGTAAGTGTATGATTATTCATTACTTGGACCCTTGGAGTAAATTCCCTACGGGTTACGGCATTGCAGGTTGAGGAGTTGAGGAGTGAAGTTTGAAATTGTTCTCTAGGCTCAGGTGGGCGGCATGGCCGTTAAAGATTTGCCAGCGGAGAGGTAGCTACCCCCCCCAAAAGGAGCCAACAAATGGAACCCCTCAAAACAGGCCTCTCAAACCCCAACAGAAAAACCCTACATCCTAAACCTAGGGGATTGTTAGGGGGGTTCCATTTTGGATCCTTAAGGGGCTCTGGGTAGCAATAAATCCTCCACTACAGGAAGGTACGACCTTAAGAATTTAGGGTTTAGGATCTAGGGTTTAGGGTTTAAGGCTTAGGGAAGTGAGGGTCTAGGTGATCCCGAAGGCGGACCCGTATAAGTCCTACATTCTCTCGGTTTTTCTAGACACCAGCAATCTTTGAGAAACCCCTGGGTGTGCAAGCGCCACCCAAAGAAACCGAAAGCTTCACGGAAACAAAAAGCCTCAAACCGCCACGTAACGCTATTTGAACATGAGGACCCTCACCCCTCAACCCTAAACCCTAAAGCAGTAGCTAGGGTTGAAGGTTTTAGGGTTTAGGCAGTCTAGGGGTAAGTCCCTGTTTAGCCAGTCAGAAAAGCGCCTCTATTGTATTCCTTCGCTTCCCACTAGCCGCCCCAAATCCTAAACCTTACAGATCAGGTCATGCAGTTCTTTCCCATTCATTTCGGTTCCCTACCAGCCCTTAGAAAGACTTTTTTTCATCCCCCACCAACCACCAGCCAAACAGAGAAGATATCCTGAACCTCCGAGCCCAGACCCCTCAACCATGAAAATCCAAGCCCCAATACCCCACACCATACACCCACTACAAGCCCAAATACCCCTACATACACCAAACCCATTTTTCATTTCATGTTCCATGTTCTTTCCCGCTTGGTTCTCCAAACCCTAAGCCTTAAATCCTAAACACCTAAGCCCTACACCCTAAATCGTACACCCTAGACCCCAAGACCCCTAAACCTCTAAACCTCTGAACCCCTAAACCCCTAAACCCCTAATCCCTAAACCCCTAATCCCTAAACCCTAAACCCTAAACCCTAAACTAAGTGAGGGGTCGCTGCCGTCAAGCGACAGACCCC
>CAJNIZ010002185.1:5510-26889 GCA_905231905.1 Symbiodinium pilosum | reverse complement strand
CGTAACATGAAGATGCTGCGGGCAAGTAGGGGGAGGTGTGGGTAAGATTAGAGTTGTCTGGCTTGGGATGGCTTGCAGCAGCAGTGGTAGATGCGGAGGTAACTTGTATGACAGACGCAGGCGAAAAAGTACGGCAAAACTTCTGGGGATATCGAATTCATTGAATGGCGATGTTGGCACTATTGGATGGGCTTTGCGACACAAGAGTTCGAACAGTGCTTGCGGGGTCGGACTACGAGCGAGGCCTGCACATCATACTGCCAACGCCAACTCTCACATGAACCCCGATTCCTCTACGTGTTCGATGCTCATTGCTGCTTACTTCTTCCTTTTCTCCTTACCCGGGCCCTAAACCTTCAACCCTGCAACCCTAAACCCCCAAGCCTACTCGCGAAACCTTGAGGCCTCTACCCTCGATGCTAGACCCTTTCACACCAACCCTGGACCCCAAACTCGAAAATCTAAGGTTGGAACTATGGGTCCCTAGTATGGCCCTTAACCCTGAGATCCTTATATACTTATTATATACCAGATTGTACCCTGAAGGGTCCCTAGAATCCCCTAAAAGGCCTGAGGGCCCATATGAGGGGCACATACTTCTGACCTTTTTAGAAATCCTACGCCCTAAGCCCTACACGGGGGGTGTAGATGGGTTGTTCTCAAAATTGTGGGACCCCTGTTGTTTTTGTGGACCTAGGAGCTTGGTGACACCGGTGGGTGCGGCATGGGCAGGCAACTGGATCAGGGTATTGCAAAGGGTGTCGGATTCAGGGTTTAGGGTTTTGGGTTTGGGATTTGCGGTTTGTCCGAGGAATGTTCAGGTTGTTAGGAATCAGGTTGGTATGCAAGTAAGAGGCCGGGCCGTTTTGCGGGGAAGACAAGCAAGTTTTTGTGGAGACTGCTCTGCAAGATTTGGGCTTTGCAGCTTACCTGCCCTTCGCGAACTGCTTACAAGCCCCTTACGAGATGCTTACGAGCCGCTTACGAGCTGCTTACGAGTTGCTTACTTACAAGCTGCTTACCAGCTGCTTACGAGCGGCTTACGAGCCGCTTGTGAGGCAACCTGCCTGCCTGCGCCGTGCTGAACCGCCTGACCTGCCCCGAAATTAACATGTCTTGCGGGATGCATGTTCTCCCGAGACCTCCCTGCTACTGAAGCAAATTCTCCTTACGAAGTTTGTACGAGGTGCTCCCAAGCCCTTTTTCTTACATGCCACTCCCGAGCCACTCCCATGGATTCTCCTATGCTTCTCCTTTGCCTCTCCCGAGAATGACAACCTGAAACCTAACAACCAGAAAATTCCCTTGAGTTTACGGTTACATGGGACTTTTGGGACAGTATTCCAGTAACAATGGTTATTCACGGGTTATTCCACGGGTTATTTTCGAAGAATGGAGAATCAAATGGAACAGGACGTGGAAAATGGTATGGCAAACTGGGTTGCTATAGGGGTGTAGGGGGGAGTGCCATGTATGAAGGTCAGAGCAACTAGCAGGGTCATCTTGAACCAATCTTTATGTAACTGCTTGCTTTTCATGATGTACCGCTGTAGATTGATAGTACCTAATTACAGCTCTCTAAGGTCTGTGCATGGTACCTGCTTTGGGCCTAAAATCTGCACATGGTACCAATTCTATGCCTTAAGGTCTGTAGATAAGACCTACTTTGGGCCATTTGGATCCGTGGGGAAGCCCTACATTCAGCAGAACCCATAAACCCGAAACAGGGAAGACCGTCTAACAATCAAATATTTTCTTTAGACTCCCCTTTGAAGGATCAGTTCTACCTGTTGTGCTCGTTCAAACTACTTGAACTTCTTGAGGGCTGCACCACGTGCGTTTTGTCTTCACTTGTGTTGGAGACATGAAATTCCGCGTACCCTGCCAACCCACCCTGCACGCAAGGGGTGCGTGGACGCTGCAACCTCAAATGCGCAGAATTCAGGGAGACCGTCCTATTTGAAGGGCCCTAGAAATCAAGATCCTGAATCCTGAAGTTCCCGTAACCATAACCCTAACCCCTAAAACCTAAACCCCTAAACTGGCAGTCCGTAGGGCGTGACGGAACTGGTTGAAGGGAGCAATATAACGGACGAGAACGGGACGACTACTGCGAACAATCAGTGAGTTCATATAAGCCAGGAACACCTGAATAACACAGTGCTTCCCTTTTCTTGTTCCATTCCCCGATGATAAACCAACAGCAAGCTAACCCTAAACTTTCTAAGCCCCTTACATATCCGGGCAGAGGAGCACGGCGCGCGTGCTTGACGAGCCCGACTTCCGGGAGCGGCCGGCTGCGGCGGCGCGGACGCTGGGCGCAGTTTTTTTTTTTTTAACGAGCAAGGGAATTAATCTCTCGGCAGTTAGCGGGTAAGGATTCAGGGGTTGAGGGACTTGCAAATACTATCAACATTGCTACAATATATTCTGTTTTTTTTTATCGTCATGGAGAAGCATCTACATTCTGAGCCCATCCCACCCCCAGGAGCCAAACCCTCCTCCCTACTGGGGATGGAGGAAATCTTGCACTTTGTAGGCTTAGATACATACATACATGCATGCACACACACAATTTTACACACGCACACATACAACAACTACCAAGAGATTTTGTACATAAAGCGTACATGCTAGAAAGCAGTTCATCTTTGGAGCCTAAGTGATATGAGATTTCTTCAACCCAACATAACACTAAGTAGGCTATGTGTCCATGAGCTACAGTCCCCCTTAAGTAGATAGAATATAGGGTATATGGTGATGTTTTTTTATAGTATACCCAAAGCCATATTCTATCTACTTAGGGGGGGACTATAAGTCTTAGCAGTAATAGTGCGCGCAGATCAGATCCAAAGTCTTTTGCCCAAAGCTCTAAAGGCCACTGATCTTAAATCTTACGGGCCGCATTACCACTATGGGCCGTCAGACCTTAAGGGTACCTTAATCTACCCTTAATAGGGCCCTAATAGGGAATTTTAGGGTCTAATAGCCCATTGTGGTATGATGGGGACCCGCAAAATAATCGCTATCATACAACCCGGGACACTGAGGTTTCAATCCATTACCTTCATCCTTCATCCTTCATGCCTTAAGCTTCCACCCTAATCCGTTCCCACTACCTTAGTCCGTAAATCCCAAACCTGGAGCCCCAAGCACGAAACCCTAGACCCTCAGTCCCCAGCTAAATGGAAGTTTCGCAGATTTACCACTTTAGTAAGCTCCCCTTGAAGTCCCAATATATCCCAAGCCCCTACCCCCCCATCCCACCAAGGTCCCCCTCTTGGAGAAATGCCCAAATACTCAGCGGAATGATTGCCCACAGAGCTGTAGGCGGGCCTGGGACCTCCTGCAGCGGTGCATAGCTCCGAATCCCGGCTTTTGTGGGTTTGAGGTAGGGTTTAGGGTTTCGGGGTTTATTAGGGTTTAGGGCTGTAGGGTTTAGGGTTTTGCTAGGGACAACCTAGAAGCGGATACTCCAACCATTACATGCCTTGGATCTTGGAGCTTTCGAAGGGCTTTCTGCAGGGATTATTGATGGGATTGATTCCTCATTTCTAGCAAGCAGCAGGCAAGGTTATCTGCATGGTGGTTTACTAGGCTGTGGGCCATACGGGGCTTGTACTGTAACTCAGGCAGCAAGACAATGCAAGCTAACTGAGTAGTATTGTTAATGAGGAGACGATAGTCACCATCATAGATTAGGACTATGTGACTATATCCCCCTTTGGGTATAGCATTTGTAAAAGGACTTTGAGAATGGTATTTTGCAACCATAGCCTTATCTTACAACTGATTCAGCTACAAGAAGAACTGCTGGAGAGGGCTTCGATCAAAAGACATGCAGTGGGTGAAGTGAACCCTGTTGGCACTTTAGGGTAGCTGCAGAAGATCCTGTCAGAGTCCAATGAGAGAGTATTGAACCCTCACCAGGCGGTGCAAGCGGCGCAAGCGCTTTTTCAGTCCCTATGTAGGGCAAAAGTTATTGAGATGAGATCTTCTAGCCTCCTTTGCTTACCAAAACATAAAAGACAAGCTGTTTTCGTTCTGTACCCAAATAAACCTTCAACCTTACAACCGTGTTTTGTCTTTTTTGGCATGTACTTACCTGGCCAGACCTCTTGTGATTCCGATGCGCCAGGAATGGTGCCCTGATGAGGGCAGCAGCCACCGGACTGCGAGGCAACCTTCACGAAACAGAGCCGGCCTGCAAAATGGTTTACGGCTGACCACTAAACTTCCTAAACCATATTCCCTAAGCCCTAATTAGTCCTGAATCCCTACACCCAAAACCTTGAGCCTAGTTCCGGTAGACCCTGAACCTCACAACCCACACCTTAGACCACGTGTATCCTTGAACCTAGTTCGCATAAACAAGTCCTGGAGGCACTGCCTACGCCGCCGAAGATGCCAAGGCCATCGCGGAAGTCACCCATGCAGACCCCAGGCTCCTTCTTAGAGTTCTAGGGTCTAGGGTTTGGGGTTTAGGGTCTATATAGGATTTATAGGAGTCCGCTCAACTTTGTTAGGGTTCTAGGGATTGAGCCCCGAACCCTAACCTGTCCAGGGCTTAGGAGTTCGGGTTTGCGGCATGGGCTCGGGGCATCCTCTTGAAGCCCATGTTTCATATCCGGACGGTTTAGGGTGTAGGGTTTTGTAAGGCTTCATGGTTTAGGGCTTGTAATGTTTAGGGGTTTAGGGGTTAGGGTCTCCGGCCTAGGGCTCAGGAATTGTGATTGTGATTTGCTCCGCTTGAAGCCCAGCCCTATGCATCCAAGCATGCAAAAAAAGCCGTTTACACACCAAAAACAGAAATCTGGACACCCCCAACTAAGGGCCATGTATTCAATTGCTTGCTGGGCTTGCTTAAGCCAGGTTAGAGGTTTAGTTTCAAGGATTTTAAGGGGTCATGGTTCAGATATTGTGTAGGGTCTCCGGACGCAGTGGTCTAAGGGGACTACAGCAATGAGCAGAGGTAAAAGTCTGCCCATCCCAGGCAGGGAAAACCAGCTCTGCTTGGAGGCCCATGGGACTTAGTAACTACTTACAACTGGGATTATAACCCTACTTATAATTGGGATAACCCCTATCAGCCCATTTAGGGGGGATTATAAGTAGGGTTATTGTCCCAGTTATAAGTAGCTGCTAAGTCCCATGGGCTTCCAAGTGATCAACAAGCTCCTTGAGAGCAATGGCGAAGGAAGCTACTTGGAGGGTCAGGGGGACTCAGTAAGTAGGTTAATAATGGGGATAATTGGGGTTACTATGTGGCTTACAGTGGTTGTAAGTATACTTACTACATCCCCCTGACCCTACCAGTATGACATGGTGGAAACCAGCCAGTGTTTGAGCATCACAAGGAGTCTTGCGGCCAGGGCTATGGCAGCGATGATAACCCGGAGCGCTCTGAAGGATGTCTTCCCCCAAGAGTCCAAGGGGGATATATAGGAACTATATAGGGGTATATAGGACCCAAATAATGGGGTTTTAGGGCCCAGATGCCATTCATGTTATAGTATTTGGTCCCTAAAACCCTATTATTTGGGTCCTTGGACCCTTACGGTTTGCCGGCAGTGGTGGGGTTGTTTACCTTGCTGGCGCAGCTTTTTGGCTTATCTTGTAGCGTCTGACCCCTCTACCTCGTGCTCTTCCATAGCTAACCTGAGGGTCCTGTGATTCAATACTCATATTCTTCGCGGCTCATATGCCATGAGCTTTAGGGAGAGTATAAGATAGCTGTATAATTTGAACTCCTAGGCCTAGTGTTTCGGACGACCAAGCGTACTCGGACGTGTTTAAGGTTATAGTCCCCCTTAAGTTGTTTCTGGCTTTGGGTATATGATACTAAGATCCCCATATAACACATATTCTTTCCTCATTTTTTTGCAGCTATAGGATTAAGGCCTTTGGTGGTCTTCAGCAGATTTTTGTTGTTCGGGAGGATTGGATACTTTGCAGGGGTTATGTAACATCCCCCCGTCAAGGGTCCAACTACCCAACTCCACGGCACAGACGCTGGGCCCAAATGGTTTCACATTTACATGCATCCGGGCCTAAGTAATTGTATAAAAAAATGGGCACTGGGAGTTTAGCCCTAAAAATTACGCTCTGGGTTCGTGTGTAGGGTTTACCTGGTCCCCCCAAACACTAAAATGTAGCCCAACCTCCAAGGATCACAAAGGCTATTCTTCTACGTTAGGAGGACCCCCCCCACCCTGTAATAGTGGTATAGTAGGAATATAATAGGACGCTAATATAGCCCTTATTATCCCTTATATTCACTATACTTCTACGCTAAACCCGGAACCCTGAACCCTGAACCCTAATCCCGGGTTCAGGTAGGAGTCTGCGACAGCAGGTCTACGGCGGCTTGCGTCGCGGTTGCTCAGCTTATTGCGGCAATGCTGCAGAAAGACGCTGGCCCTCCTACTAGTGCAGGCAACGCAAGTTGGATAACATCTCCTAAGGGTCGCAAGCACTCGTACCCTGAACCCTAAACACTGAACTGAAATATGTGAGCTTCCCTGAAAAAAGTGATTACCCAAAGGGCCCTTTATTTGGGTGTTTGGACCGTCAGAGATCGATTGTCGTAAGGCTTAGCGAAGGACTTCTTCTTCAATATCCCATGATAAGTCATAAACCTGTGGCATGTATAGCAGGGAAACCGAACCACCACTTCAAGCACAATCCAAGGCTACTTTGGTCCAAGGTTGGTTTCCGAAACTGCCTATTTCCAGCCTACACTATCATATAGTTGGGCTGTAGTTTCTGCTTCTGCCCAAAAAAACGCGTGATTAGACGAAAGCCCACCTGGACTAATCAGTGCAAATTGTTGTGGCTGGACTGTGTTCTGCAGTTCTTCTTCTAGCTGGGGTTTAGGTGATCTTACTGGCTTTGGTAGTGTAGACGGGGGTAGGCGCGCAGGATTTTTTTCACAACATGAGATGGTCAAAAGCATATGGGTGCTGTCGCTGCCCAAGCCCCAACAGTCCAAGTAGCTGACCATTATGTCTGACCGTGTTCCCATTTACGTAGTTTGAATTCTAAGTCTAAGTATGTGTGCTCCTTGGATGCTGAGACCGTCACGGAAATGCTCCTGTCAGGATATGCTCCTTCGCGGAGGGTAAAAGGAGGATTTGGGCACTTCTCCTCCAAAAAACATCTCGGAACTATCAGATGATGGATCATAAGTATGGGGTCTCTATGCTGGGCAAGAGACCCCTAAACCTTAAACCCAGGACCCTAAACCCTAAACCCTGAACCCTGAACCCTAAACCCTAAACCCTCAACCCTAAACCCGGGACCCTAAACCTGCTCCTAGATCAGGCGTTGACAACCTGCTTCTGGAAGCTTGTGACCCGGCACCAGTTGACTAACATGGAGCCCTAGGAAGACCCTTTTCAAGGACAATAGCCGCAGGCTTAGGGTTCAAGTTTAGGTAAGACAGGAGCCAACTTGCTCACCAATATCATGTTGAGGCTTATTCGAGGTATGGTACAAGTAAAAGATACAAGGAACGCAGGACCACAATACTGCTGATTACTCATTGTTTGGCCCCTTCAATTACGTGGAGTTCCATATTTTTGTTTTTGAGACCGTACCCTTGGGTTCGAAGTACCCAAGTGCTTCTGACTTCTGAAACCTAGGCCCAGAGTATACAAGCAGCAACCCATGTGGCCCCACGTGTGTATTCGCTTCATGCTATTGTTAAAGATGTCCCCAGTGATTAGATAGGGTCTCTTATGTTAGGGGTAGAATGTGTGTATGAAAGGTTAGTATTGGGCCACTAGAAGTAAAGAATCTTGAGATGGCCCCCCACTGGAGTCTGAGCGTTTGACGTTGAGGCGGGAATTGGGTTTTGAGGGTATAACTTCTGGGAATCCCATTGCAAATGCAACTAGTAACTAGTAAAGCGCCTCCTTGGGTGTTGACGGCAGATGTTGGTGCCTGGAAGTGGCAGGTAACTCTGTATCACAGATGTCTGAACCGAAGGTGGTCTGCTGGTTGAAGGCTCCGGCGCTTTCTTCAGCGTCAGGCATCGATGTTGTGGCTGTTGAATGAAAGCCACAAGGTCCAACTCCCAAAAAAACTCCAAGGCTATACTTCATACCTAAGCTGAATCACTGAAGTCAATTTGCAGAACTTGAAGCCTACCGCAGCATGGCTTGATTGGAACTCCTGGGCAGACTTGTTGCTTGCGCTGCCCTTTGTATTGGTTCTCTAAACCTCAACCGTTATGTAACTAAGTGGCTCTTAGTAGGGAATAAGGGAATATCTTCTATGGAGATTCAATAGGGGTTATATTCCCTTAAGTATTCCCATTTCAGATGCTGTAAGCTAGCTACCGGATACTAGCCCTAAACCCTAAACCCCATACCTACCGGAGACTAGTTGAATCTAGCCTAGAAGCAGCAAGGCTAAAGACCATCATCACGAACATGGGCCTCCTTCCTGTCAACGCGCATCTCAAGCCCAACCTTAGGTGCCCCAGAATTAGCATGCAATTTGGGTCTGCAAGGCCTAGATGGGAAGGAACCCAGTAGAGCCCAAATTGCAGCCTACTTTTAGGTCCTTGGACCCAAAACCCTAAACCCCTAAACCTTAAAGCCCTAAACCGCCCCAGAACTCAGGTGCAGTCGCGGAACGCTATCTGCCAGATGAGGGCACCTTAGGCCCCTTGAGCTACGGACTCCGGTTAGGGTTTAGGATTTAGAGTTTAAGGTGTAGGGTTTAGGGTTTAGGTTGGGGGGGGGGGGAACTTACTGTACGGGAACATATAGGGGGTATAGGGCGACCTATAAGAGGTATACCAGAGCTTTACTGGATTGCTGTTAAGGAACTTGAATTGAATTACTGCAAAACGCACTGATAAGGAACCCCTATTATTTACTCTATACCCAAATCAAGGTAACTTTGCTCAAGTCCCTTAACAGCAACCCAGCTTTAGCAGATGTCATCTCCTAGCAAGGGAGGGATCGCCTTCTTAGGCTTTCGGGTTTTAGGGTTTAGGAAGTTTAGGGTTGCAGGGTTCGGGTGTCATAGTCACCCTTAAGTAGATAGAATATGGGGTATATGGGCATCTTGTTATAATGTACCCAAAGCCATATTCTATCTACTTAAGGGGGACTATAGGGTTTCAGGATTTAGGACTTTAGGGTGTCGGGTTGAGTTTAATACTTTAAAGTAGAGTTACTATCATTGTCATGATTACTGTGAACCATGTTTTCGTTTTGCGGCCTTAGAGCCTCGGGGTACTGAGCTACTGAGTACTTAGATCCGCAGAAGGCCAGGAGGTAGTTGCCAGTTGCCGGCGGCGCAGACCTTTATGCGGTCTGAAGTCGTAAGAAGAGCGTCTAGCACAAACCGAAGACTGGTCCAGGGTTGTGTGCTTAAGGCCTTAACCCATAGAACCTTAAGTCACACCCAAATCCTTATCCCGCACTCCGTTCAGTTCGTGAGGGGGTCGCGTTTATTCATGGGACTTCCGTGGGCCCAACGACCCATAATCAGGCCCTCAATTGTCAGGGCTCATACGCCTCGAAGGTCCATAGTCCTCAGCCCCTAAACCTAAGACCGCTAAACCTCCAAGGCCTAAGCTGGGCCTGAACCCATGATTTCTTGAGGGCCCCTTCCAGCAGCTCGGTGGTCTTGCAGTTTCTGTACGCTGGAGCCTCTTGACAGCCAGGTATACCGCGAAAGGTATGGGGCCTAAATGGTATGATGTAGATGCATATGGTTGAGGCTTTAGGGCCTGAATGCCTCAATATTTCTTTGAACAGGGCTTGGGGGCGTGAAATTTGCCAACATTGTTGTCAGTCCGGTTTCTGCGATGTTTTTTTGGGGGGCTGTTAGGGTCTCGAAGGGGTTGGGAGCTCAAAGTTTTCATATGTGTTGTCGAGATCTTTAGGGTATGAGCCTGCAGCTATCCTGGTCAACGGTGACATTCAGGGGTTTCGGATCTCTGGACGAAGTGCTGAGCAATGGCAACTCAAAAAGTTTTGAATAATTGTGTCGTGAATGCCCGAAGAGCTATCCAAAGTTTCCAACCTAGAGGGTCCAAGTATCCATAAGGGGTTTTAGCAAGGTCCCAACCACCACAACCTCAATGGTTTTTGGTACCTAAAACCTGATATTTGGGTACTTGGAGCCTAAGGATAGCCGAGTCAAAATCTTGCATGAACCACAGATGTTGTACTGCTGCACAAGCGCAGTTGTGTGGACCAGCATTGGCGATCCCTTTTTCAGAGAATGCGAGCTGGAATTATGCAGGGGATATGGGAAGGGACCCAAATCAATAACAATACTATGGTCCTAGATTCCCTCTAAAACTACCGCCCTTCTAAAACTACCGCACGACCGCGGAAGCCTAGAATCCTCCTCTGTGATCTCCTCCTCTTCTTTGGAGCTTTTTACAGCCAAAACCTAGGTTTAGGGCCTAAACACTAGACCTCAACTTTTCGTCTAAAAAAGTTGAATTCGGCACAGTTTTGAGGAATTCGCCTGATGCCACCACTTGTGATGCTTGTGGCGCAGAAAGGCCCGCAGAAGGCGAAGGCGCGCTAAGCTCTTCCATTTGGGGCTTGGGGTTTAGGGGAGTTTTAGGGTTTAGATTTATGGCTTAGGGTTCAGGTTTAGGGTTTCGGGTTTAGGGTGTTAGGTTTTAGATTGTTGAGGTTGAGGGCTTCAGGCTTATTAGAGCTGAATGGCTGGATTGGAGGAGTACCTGGTCCGTGAACAGGAGAGGAGGTATCACAAAGGTTGACCTTGAAGCTTCACACCGCCCAACCACTCCCCCCGCAGCTACAGGGTCCCGACCCCACCAAGACCACCACCACGAGAGCCATGTGAACACAGACGCCGGCCAAGAGTGGAATACGAAACAGTCCAAGGACCCAAATCATAGGGTTTTAGGCCCCGAATACTATAATATGTTGATGGTATTTGGGCCTGAAAAAATCCTGGTATTGGGGTCCTTGGACCTTTAGAGTACGATGACATAAGGCACCAAGACACACCACCACAACGCAGACCTCGTTTCTCAGCCCACAGGGTGCACCGGAAGCCTTGACGTGACACCAGGTTCTGGTCAGTGCAAAAGCATAAGCGCACAATAACAGTACAGTAATACACTAGGGATCACGGCAAGGCTGCGGTAGTTGGGGTTGCGGGTTTGGGGCTTCAGCTTTGGCGCTACAAGCCCACAGGGTCCAAGTACCCAGACGATACGCGGGTCTAGGTCCTACCTGAATCCTGCAAGTATGTGAAATGCAGGACATTTCGAGTGGTTTAGGGCTATCATTTTACCTACTTTTGGGGTTCAGGTACATACCATAGTCTGAGTGGCTTGTGCCCCCTCAACTCCTAACATGTGCGCTTCTGATGACTTACGTACCCGCAAAAGCCTAGAGGTTTGGGGTTTAGAGAGTCCGCAATTTAAGACTTACATAGCGTTTCTGAAAGCAGTCGCTAGTGAAGCCCAAATAAGGACCCCCAGAATCCTCTCATAACCCCTATATGTCCTTTTTTTCCGTTCATGCCTAACGTCCTGAAAGGCCCACTATTTTGAGAAACTCGCATATGTTCCCTCTGTGCACCATAATCTACTTAACGAGTTTAGGCCTTCTACCTGCCACCCCAAGTACCTACAGTCTTATGGGTTGTACCAAGTTTAGGGTCTACATATAGTTTCTAGCGTTTAAGGTTTGATCAACGGGAAATTGCTATTGAGCTGTAGGTAATTGCGGATGGAGGTACTTTATCCTGGTGCCTTTTCTTTACACCCTAGCCCTCAGAGCCCACTAGCCCAAATGAGGCACAGTTTGTAGACCAAAGTAGTATCTATACGCTACTAGAGTATGTAGAATTATAGCCTTTTGGGCCATTTTTAAGGGTTTAGGGATATTATTTTACATACTTTTGGAGTTTAGGTAACTACTTGTGAAAAAGACTCGACTGCGAAGCACAGGATCCGTGCATGCGGGGTTTGGCGTGGCGTGGACTGAGAAGGATGCACCTCGGCCAAAGGTACTGTTACAGTCACGCTGTGGTTTAGGGTTTAGGGTTCAGGGCTTACGAAAATGGAGGGTCGCTTAAGGTTGAAAATGAATGACGGTTGTAGGGAAAGCCAAAGTTACAACCAGATCCATCATCATTACATACCTGTGCACGCGATACTCCTGTTTAGTGACATTATTTCGTTCATACTGGTATTCAACACCTTCCTACCCCAATCTTATTAGGAGACCTGATTATATTGCAGGACATATTTGAATTACGTGTTGGGGGGTGTATACAGACTATGAAGGGATTAGCAGGCCCCAGACCCTAAACCCCAAACCCTCTAACCTGACCCTAGAGTCAGTTGGGCTCCGGGGTTCAAGGAATCACAGGGTTCAAGGATTTAGGGTTTAGGGTTTAGGGCTACAACCCTTGCCCCTAAACCCTTCCCTTACTAGTACTCATCCCATTGGGTTCCCCCTTCATTAACCTCAGCTAGCCCTAGTTATACTTGAGGGAAAACTTTAAGGGGATCAGTAATTACAGGGGAGAGGGGTAAGTAGGGGAACCCATGAATGAAGAGGATTTCGGATGTGTGGGTCCTCTGCAAACTTCCAGCCCAGTGCGCATGACCAATAGCAAGTCAAACCCACATGCTCAAGCCATCCCTACATTCCAAACCCTAAACTCTAAATCCCATGCGTCTCCTGAACCTTTAAACCTGGAGCCCCAGACCCTAAACCCAAACCCCTAACCCAAAGCCCCAAACCCCAAACCCCAAACCCTAAGCTCCAAGCCCCAAACCTTAAACCCTCAACCCCAAACCCCCAAGCCTAATCCCCCATTTGGTAGTTTCCCAAAAGAAGGGGACCCCAATATAGACCCAAAGATACTAATTATAATCCTTAATATTGGGACTCCTAAAAAGGGTACACCTAATTTTGGGAAACCTTAAACCCCAAACCCTAAATAGTAGCTTCCATTTTCTTTTCCAATATCCTTATATAACCCCTATATATATATATAACCCCTATAAAACCCGATAAAACCCTATAATACCCATTTATTTCTTGCCGCCCCACACAGACACCGAGGCCCGGAGCCGGGCTTACGCACAGCGGCCTGCGCTGGAGGAGCGAAGGAGTGCAGAGACTGCTTGCATGGCGTACAACTCTTGGGGGGGCTTATGGTTTTAGGGTTTAGGTTTTAGGTTTTACGGTTTATGGGTTTAGGGCTTAGGTTTTAGGGTTAGGGGTTCAGGGCTTCCGGTTTAGGGCTGAGATATCTTGGCCAGAGGGTTTCAAGTATTCATCTACTATAGTGCTTAGCATGCGAAGACCATAGGTACCATTCATGGACTTCAAGGCCCAAAGCTGATATGGCGCTGAGGGGACGATATGAGTATAGGAGATAGGACTTAACTGTAATAGGCTTGTGTGAGTGTGTATACCGAAACCCCAAAAGTATGTAAAACAATGGCCTTTGGGGCTATTGTTATTGGTTTAGGGTGATTATTTTACACATTTTTGGGGGTTGAGGGAGGGTCCTTAAGGAAGATTGTTGGGGGTATTTGATGGTTGCGCTGAGGCTCCAGGTGCCGGAATTATGGGGCCTTAGGTCCCAAAGACTGTAAGCAATTATAGAAACCCTAAACCCTAAACCATAGGTTTAGGGTTTAGGGTTTAGGGTAAACTGAATTCTTCAGGGTACCCAAAGCCCCGATTCAGACCCACAGGGTTTCGGGTAATGTGAGCTATTGTCCAAATACCTGAGAAAATCGTAATACTGGGAGCTGGCATAGGCTCCTTATGGTAACGATGTAAGAGTCTATTCTGCGATAAGACCCGCCCATGCCCAGTACCGACATGAGTTATACTTGGCTCAGTTGAGTTTATGATTCGATACCTTGCTCGTTTCAAGCATATGGGCCTTCCGAAAATCTGTTCCAAGGGTTTCCCTAAGAGTCCAAGGACCCAAATAATGGGGTTTTAGGGCCCAAATACCATAATATTATGGTATTTGGGCCCTAAAACCCCCATTATTTGGGTCCTTGGACCCTTAGGGTGTGGGAGTGGCAGAGGAAGGTTGATGTTGCTTCCATTTGAGTAGCATTTAATTTTGAGATACTATGGTACCCAATATAGAGTAAGATTATATCCTGCTTTTGGGTTATAGTATTTTATATAAGGGATATTACCTTACTAGGTTCAGCCACCAAAAAAAACTACTCATTTGCTAACAGCTTACTGGCCTGAAGCCTTAAGCAAGCATCGAACACTATTTGCTGAGTAGGCCGCTTTGCTGTTGGCACATGGAGTCACAGGTGTTGTTTTATGGACGTTGTGCTCGGTGGATTGGAAGCAGGTCTTATTCATTTGAGCGATTGCTTCGGGATTCAGGCTACGAGATTGGGGTCTGGTATCAGGAGCAGGAACTACTGCAGAATGCGAAAGCTACAGCAGTAAAGGATGGTTGAACATTGCAATCCTTTTCGTGGGTCCCCTGTATATAGAATATTGAGCTAGCAAAGAGGCGCCATGATTTTGAATGGCTTCCATGTGGTAAATCCGAAGAGCACAGCAGGCCGCGACGCTCTCGGACGTTTGCTGTGGCCTGCAATACCCTAAACCCTAAATCCGAACGCTAGCTGGCAGGGCCAGGGGTGGCTTGATACCTGGACCTTGAAGATCCTCTGGCTGCTTTGAGAGTCAGTGTCATGTGTACTGCTTTGGACCGTGCTCAACCAGCATCTCAAGGATTCATGCCTTGGAGGAAAGCTCCCACAAAACATGCGAACGGTAAGGTAGCATCCCCAGTTAACCCTAGAAGCCCAGGTACCCATATAGTATGTTCTTGGGTTATAGATAGTATAAGTCTATATAGGGACCCAATGACAGGAACCCAATATCTAGGTAACTGGGCCTCTAGGGTAAGTTCAAAGGTTGGAAGTAGGAGCCCCCGGCCTAATTTGATGAATCTCAGGGTGCCTTAAGGTTATATGTAGGACCTAAGGATTTTGGGTTCTGCAACGGCCCATAGCTCTAACCTAACCCTAGATGAGTCCGAAACCTAACTCTTAACAACTTCAAAGACCCGTGTACTTTCAGCGTATCTGCGTTGAGCCCAAAGTGGCTCGTATCTGATCTAGCCTGGACATTACTCTTGAATTATGTGGGTATGTATACATTCACGCCTGAAAGCAGGAATCCAGCGCTACATGAATTCGTTGAACTTGCTGGACTTGCTGCTTGTGAGAGGGAGGGGGACTGGATCCATATAGCAGCCCCTACATACAGCCCGCAACGACGTACGCAATAGTCCTTGTTCTCTTTTCCATTCAAAACCCCCAAACCTATAGGCCTTAGACAGTAGGTTCTCATCCACTCCTTCATTCCTTGAAGCCAAAACCGTAAAATCTGAAGCCTGACCCCTAATTAGGGTTTAGGGTTTAGGGTTGAGGCTTCTACTCAAAACCAGTATGACGAAGGAGCTCAGAACCGCCATGCGTGGAGAGATGCCGGTGACCGACGCACCTGACACATTAGGCAGACCTTTCCAGGGTGAAAGGTTTCTAGGATTTCTGTGGTTTGGGATGTAGGGTTTCTAGGTGATCGTTGCTGAATAGCATTTTCAGCAATGTATACCTGAACGCAATGTATACTGAACATGGCCATGTTTTGGCGAGTCTTCTCTCATGTGCCTAGAAGAGAATGGACAAGCACATGGCAACTACCATGCGAGGTAGGGATTTGGGGCTCAAGCCTGAACTTACTGGTGGTTAGTAGGAACGGGAAAGAAACATGCAGACGACCGTGCAATGGCATTCCTGTGTTGTCCTTGAATGACCGCAGGAGTCTAAGTACGCGCTATTAGATCTTCGGGGCTTGGGTATTAGCGATTGTAGTACAGGCTTGGGCTACTCACATGGCATAGAATTCGGACTTGAAACCCTTGAGTAAAGGTGCGACATGAATTAGTGTAATTAGTGTTAAGAATGTAGGGGGTCAGAGGTTTCAGGATTTGGAACGGTCTCGAACAGGAGTTTAAAGGAGGACCGAGACATCGACATTAAGGAAATTTGGGGTTACCGAAATGTCGCGACTGGCGGAAGAGTCCTGTCGTATGCTGGGTGATTGCATATACAATGTTCACCCCTCAAAGAGTTTGGGCAAAAGCATAGTACACCCAGAAAGGAAATACACAGCAGCACATGAGTAGTGTTTAGGGTTGGACGTTCCGGAAGCATCATCATGTTGGGTGTATGGATAAGGTTGTTATACTTCACGCTGAAACCAGGTGAGGATGTCATAAACCTTGGGGCCTAGCCAAGGTTTGCAGTCTACTGGTGGGGATCCAACTCAATACACATGTTGCCCTAAACCCTATGAACCCTTCACCCAGTATGTATGCTAGCATGAAGTGATGCTGCTCCCAACCCTCAGTCTCAGTATTGAGGCCTTCCCTTTTTTTATGGCCATGTACCTACCCTAGTGCCATACTGGCTTCACCTTTGCATTAATGGGTCAAGCCACCAAGCTGTATAGATGCATGGAGACACATAGTAATTTCCCTAATTGGGGGGGCCCCGAATATAAACCCCAAAATAATATAATCCGTTTTAGGGGGTCCCCAATTAATTTATTCCCCCCCCAAGTTGGGGAGACTCCCGCATGTTCATTTTGAAGTTTAGAGTTCCGGGCTTCAACAAGATGTGGGTCAATAGGGGCTGTATCCTGCTGTGCATTGGGTTTAGGGATTAGGGTTTAGGGTTTAGTGCAGAGCGCACATCAATGTATGATGTTGGGGGCTGTGCTATGCGCCCCTAAAGAGGGCCATATCAGGTTACACGATGTTGTTTCGGGAATGTAGTTGTAACACTTCAGGGTTACAGGTGTGACAGGTGTGAGGAGACATGAGGTTTCAATACATATGGGATCCCCATACCTAGACCCTCCTCCTACCCTCTATTAGGGCCTAAGTATCCACTATTAGGGACCATATATCCCGGAAGGTCCTGGTAGAGGTCCTGCCGGAATACAAGTTCCACAGCACAGGCTCAGATCACAGCCCCTGGTGTGTTCGCTGCAGCGACTCATGAGCGCATGCAACTTGACTCAAATTCCCAGAGGGTCCAAGTACCCAATAATTACGTACTTGGGTTTTGGGTAATAGTGATATAGTATAGGTTTTGGGTAAGTATACGATTATTGGGTACTTGGACCCTTAGGGACTTAACTCAAATTCCTACTGCCCATCACTTCAGAAGCCCCGACACCTGTGCAAGAACCACCGCACAATGACGGAACAGAATTCGAGAACTCCGAAAATTCTATCCCCAAAGGCTCCAGGTACTATGCGCCATATGTGCCGGACCTTGAAAGCCTCTTGTGCAGGCGCTCGTGGACGCAGGTCTCTCCCACACAAAAACTTGAGGCCTTCGCTTATGCGCTCTCTGAACCGTCCCACCAATACTACCACCATCTTAGGTTCCCAATGAATCGGTCTCAATGAATTCTGAATAGGCCGAATGAAGGGAGAACCTTGTCGGTTGATGGGGTGGGGGGGTGATTCCGGAATCCATAATTAATTTCGGATCTGAACAGGCTGCTAAGCGGTACAAACATTCAGCCCTAGACACTAATGACCAATCTTAAACCCTAGGCTTTAAAGACTAGTCCCTAAACGCTAGACCAAGCCGCGGCCTTAAGCCCTCAACCCTACAACCCTAAACCCTAACTTGAGCAGGCTATGTCAACACCTGCCTCGCCGCTGGTCTTGCGGCCTTCCGTGGCGGGGTGAGCCACCCAGGCCGCGCAGATGAAGCGCTGCGTGGCAGAGATCTATGGCACACTTCGGACTTTTTGCCCTCAAGCCCTACACCCTCAATTATAATATAGTAGTTTCCATTTTCTTTTCCATTATCCCAATATAACCCTTATATAACCCCTATAAGTTAGTAGTTTCCATTTTCTTGTCCATTATGAATATAACCAACCCAAGACCCTACACCCTAAAATCACCTCCAAGTTAGGCTGGCCTTTCAATGGCTGACTGGTGGTTACAAGTGAGTGAGGGCAACGGAATTCAGTAGTAGTTATCAGGGATGCTATACCACACCGCCATTGCTGCTAAGCGTTCTAAGCCCTAGACCGTAGACCCTAGACTGTGGATGCAGGCATTCATTCCCAGTTCTCAGTAGCCGCCAGTGAAGTGAGCAAGCTTATGCTGAGTCATTGGGAAAAGCTCAAGTTTATGATGCTAAAGCCCAGTGAGGACTCAACATCACATGTGCAATAACATCCCTTGGATACTGGCCCCGCTCATTAACAGTTGGATCGTATCTTAACTACCCCAAATTTTGGGAAACCCCCACATCTGCAATAGTATCCCGATTACAAGCCTGGATTGGGCATTTGGGAAGAAAATTGGGAGAATGTGCTTCCTGGCACGAGGTCTCTGCACGCTAGGCTTCTAGTACCGGAACCCCAAAACTATGTCAAATAATGGTCTTTAGTGTCATTTTTAGAAGTTTTGGGCCATTTTGTTACTTATTTCCGGGGTGCAGGTAAGAACTCCTGCTGTCGGGCCGGCAAATGTGAGGAACAACTCAGTGTTGTTTAGAGTTCAGGGTGTTTGGAATGTAGGCTTCTGTGTTCAAGGTTCTAGCACCCTGTTCCCTCCATCCCAGACCCTAAGCCCTAAACCCTCAACCCTTTAGTCCCCCTTAAGTCGAGAGAATATAGTTTTGGGTATATTATAATAAGATCCCCATATACCCCATATTCTATCTACTTAAGGGGGCCTATAGACCGAGGTTTTGCCAGGCCATTCACAGCCTTACCATGGCGGCCGGCGATGCTGACACCAACGATGCGGTGGCCGGGGCACTGTGCGGGCCTTATGCTTTTGAATATGGCATTGTGTAGGGTTCAGGGTTTTTTAAGGGTACTCCCCGGAAAAAATGGTGAGACCTGGCATGCGTCCCTTGAAGCGACGTCCCATGTCAGCTCAGGGGGAGTGTCAGGCTCTAAAGGACTTGCTGCTAGAGAGAATGTACCAGGGTTAGAGGACGCTGGTTGAGGATCGGGATGCTTAGGGAGATTTCACTTTGGGGCAGTCGAGTGTGCCTCTAGAATGACATTCCCTTAGCCTAACAAAAGAATTGCCATTCGCCAAGTATGGGTTTCTTGAAAAGGGGTATGTAGGGACTCCAGAAATTCATAGGGGTTATGAGGGGATTCTGAGGGTTGATAGTAAGGATTGTATAGGGTTTGGGGTTTGGGGTCATGTAGAAGCCTGATAGACCTTCCAGCGCATGGCTGCTTCTCCAAAATGGTGATCCGCTTCACGTATCTTCAATGTAATAGTGAGACCATTGCAGGAAGAACCCCCAAAGGAACCCATTATTTTTTCAGGTTCCGGTTCAGTTGCTCGTCACGATGTCGTTTCTTGAAGGCTTTTCTCATGGATCCCGGAGACTTGCCCTGCCAAAGCCCACAACCTCAGCGTCCAAGTATTCAGTACTGTGTGTTTTTCAGTGTTTGTTGTGCAGGCTTTGGAAAAGTGTTTGGTTATTAGGTACTGGGACCCTGATAGGGACAGGGTTCAGGACTAAGATTCGGAGACTTGGAGGTAACATGTAGGAACAGCTAAAGGGGCCTAAATAGCGACCGATATGATCCTCCTAGATTCTCCTTAGAACTATGGTATACGGTACCGCAAGCAGACCTCAGAATGATATTGGTAATGACTTAGACCCCTTAGCCTAGATCCAGAACCCCTAGACCCTGAGCCCTGCTTGCACTCTGGATGTATTTTCTTTGGGGAGGGGGGAGTTTCAGTATACATGTTTCTTTCTATCTACACAGATTGCAGCCTCATTATTATGTAGACTGGGTACTTGCACCGCTATGCGGGCACTTGGACCCCTAAGGCCCGAGCCCTAAACTCCAAGCCCTAAACCCCATACCCTGCGCCCTGAGCCCTACATCCCATACCCTAAGCAGCATACATTCTTGTATGTCCCAACATACCCCCACAGATCCCTTCTAAAGAACCTAAGGATACTTCTATTGCGATTTAGGTACTTGCCGAGACCCTCCAAAGTGGTACCTTTTTCTTGGGCGTCGTACTGGGAATCCTTACCCCCCAAAGCAGTACCAAACCCGAAAAGGAATTACATTGGAGGGTCCCGGTATGCCAAACCCTAAACCCCAGACCTTAAACCTTAGACCCTAAACCTTAAGCCCTGAACCCTAAACCATAAACCCTAGGTAAACCTGCAACCTAAACCTTAAACCTTATATTCCAAACCTTAAACCCTAAACCTTAAACCCTAAACCTTAAACCCCAAACCTTAAACCCTAAAGATAATGGTAGACCCTGAAAGTCAGCGGTTGACGCGCTCTTCCCGAGGCTGGGCTGCGCTTTTGGCGCCAAGGTTTCTGGCCTTTGCAGGGGCTTAGGGTGTATTGTTTAGGGTTTAGGGTTTAGGGATTTTAGTTTAGTTAGGCTTTGAGGAGTAGGGTTTAGGGACTAGGGATTACATTTTAGGGTTTAGGTTTTAGAGTCTAGGGTTTTAGGGTTTAGGGCTGAGGATTATACAGGGTTATTTAGAGCTTAGGGCTACAGGTATGCAGGGGGTATATAGGCTTTAGGGCGGAGGGGCTACTTGCATCCCCAAAATAGGTGTACTCATGGTCTTATTGGTTCATTTTCTGGCTGTTGGGCCTTTCTGGGTTTCAGGTGAAAATTACACATGGGGTTGTACACAGGGTTCTACACAGATCATGTAGGTAGCATTTTCTAGGGTAGAGATTGATGGTGCGGTATTTTGTTTTGGGGCTAGGTTCAGGGGTCAGAGTTCAGGGTTTTATGGCTGAGCGTTTTGGGCGTGAGTGTGCAGGACTGCGACTTGGAGTTCCACAAAGTCCAAGACGTTTTGCAGTGTTGAATAACACGTGTCTCTAAGATTCTCATACAAGAATCCTAAACACCCCATACCCGAACTCCAAACCATCTTGCCAAACCAGTAGGCACAGCTCAAGGAGGAATCAGGACAGATTCCCTCGTAGAGTAGCCCTCCTCCCAACTCGGGCTGTGTTTCGTTTTTTTCTGCAGCATCCGAAAATTGCAGGTTCTCCAACCCCCCCCCCCCCAATAGTATTACCCTAAGGTGCAGGTGGGAACCCAGGTAAAAACGGCAGGCTCTTCCCAGAAGCCTCTACAAAAAACAGACCTGAGACTGCACAAGTTCCTTGAGAATTCTCCCGCTAAGCATATGGGTGGTTGTCAAAAAAACGGTCCCTTTTTGGATCCCTATCATAATACGGCACCTATTGTTTAGGGTACCCCAAAAAGGGACCATCATTTTTACAACCACCCA